>SAUE01000105.1:177127-193170 GCA_009724625.1 Deladenus siricidicola | reverse complement strand
CAAAATTTATTTTTTTTTTTAAAATTATTTAAACTGAAAAAAACCAATTAACGCCGAAAAGGGGAACACATTTTGAGGAATGGTTTTTTACTTTCGTCCCGATTCCCCCACTCTCCTATTGGGGTATTGCGAATCGCGTGGACGCACATTTCATCGAGAGTACCAGGGAGCCTGAAATAACCGCCGTGAAGGACCCCTTGCAGAAATAACTCATTGAAAATGGCGAAAATGTTTTTTGACTATCTATATATATATAAGCGATGTTTAATGTCGAATTTGGGTGTCTAAAACTATAATTATTGGAATTAATGAAAATAAATTTTGTTGAAATATTTTTTATTATTATACGACAATATTTACATTTAATAAAATCGTGAAGGGAATATATGCGTCATAATAATTATAGCAATTAAACAATCAACAAAACATGTTGGGACAGGACAAACAGTTCGCAAGTAAGAATAATTTACTGAAAATGAAACGGAGAAAAATAAATGACATCAAACAAAAATCAATGTACCCGATTTGAATCCTTCTTACCTTATACGGAGAAGTAATAATTGAATAAACGAGAAAGAGATTGGGAAATGTGGAAATTTGTTGTCCGATTAATTAGAAATTGATTGCAAAAAATGCTATTATACGAAATATAATGGGAAAAAAAAGAAGAAAACGGATCTTCGAAACGATATTGTTTGCGAAATTGAGCAGGCCGCGAAATAAATCCATTAAAATTGTTGTATCAAAAATATTAATTTTTAAAATGGAGAGTTTAATGGAAAATTCCCTTACAGTCGGCGCTTTCCATGCTTTTTAATTTTTAGCGTTAAAAATCCACAATATGAAACTCATAAAATTTAACACTCACTAAAACATAACTAGTATACACACAAAAATTACGTTATTCAGATATCGTATTGTTCCTGAAAATCGGTGTTTGGCTGTTGGTAATGGCTGCGATATCCGTTGTTACTCAATCGGTAGTAATTATTCGAATTCCTAAAGACAAAAATGCCACGTCAAATAAATGATAAATAATAATATAGACCACAAGCACTGCGAAATTATCAAAAATAATTTTCAAGCAAAGCACGTTAGATGCTCGAAAAATACCAAAACCTTATTAGTGACGGCCCAGGTTTTGAGGTTTAATTTTGTTTTGCAGCACAAAATCAATTCGAAAAGCAAAGCAAAAACATGTGCCTTAAAAATGTGGATCACTAACACCATATAAACACCTGTTCTGTGATCCGATCGTGTTCGAGGCGGGCGGCGCGCTCGCCAAATGTCCGCCATTCGACAAGAGCCCCCCGCCGCGCAGCCACGTGTCCGTCAACGCCGTGCCGCCGTCCATCGCTCCCCCACCGTTGTTCATCAACAACGGCGACGCCGAATTGGAGTTGTTGAGATGGGCGGTGGTCTGGTGAAGCATCGAACCGTTCCCGATAGTCTCCGGAATTCCGTTGAGAATCGAGCCGTTAGTATCACTAAAAAAGCAACGTTCACCAACCAAAAAAATAAGACCAACCAAAAATAATCACATAACAATAGCTAACAAGCCTCTGAAATTTGTTTCAAATATATTCAGTTAGTCATCAAATCAAAATACCAACAATAGTAAGCGTTATTAAATTATAGATTGAAAAAAGCGCAAATAAATCATCAGGCTAGATAAATCATTGGCAAATGGCGCAATTAATGGAAAACCTTATAATAAAAAATTCGAATAAATGGAAAATTAGAAGAAACCGACAAAAATCTATAAATTGGAATTTATTTCGCGGCGAAGATATTTTGAATAAATCCCAATAATCAACGAATAACGAAAATGTTCTTTTACATTAATTTTATATTGAATTTGATCGATAAATTTTGGAGAAAGCAATAAAAAGTCAGAAAATGAATTAGCCAAATTTGACAAAATTAGCAAATTTTGTCAAAAATTTAATGAACTTATTAAAAGGCTAATATTTGAGGAAGGCAAAACAGTTCACAAAATGAAATACAATGCAAAAATGGCACGTGAAATTGAGATGGAAATTACAAAATATTACACCACTCCGTTAAAGTGCCGCGCGCGTGGATTGAAGAGGTTTGTATCGTAGACGTTGTCAGGCATTTCGTGATTTCGAGGCGAGAAGTGATCGTCCTCACCAACCTCAACGTAGTCCGAAGGCCTGCAAAAAACATTCGATGACTCTGGAAAAAACGTTTAAAAGTAAAAAAACATACGTTTGTACGAAAATGTGCCAAGACTTGGAAACGAGAATGAGCAAAATGAAGAGAAATATGCCCAAAAAGAACAGCGACGTCGATACAATTGCAAAACCCAAGCTAAATTTTAAATATATATCAACGTTCGCCAAAATAAAAGTTTCAGAACAATGTCCGCTTAACATTCACATTGCTATGTTGAAAACAAAAATCAAACATACAATCCTTGATTGCAGAATCCGTTATACATAACGTAGACGTCATGATGAATGTTCGAGCAGGACAGAGTCGACTCCAACGCGCCAATCGATTTGAAAGATTTCGAAATGTCGCCGGAAATGAGACGGGTCACATTTTCAATCTGAAATAAAAAATAAACGTTTTCGTTTTCCTATGAAATTTCTTTAAAAACCAAGTAGTTTTGTAACAAAACCTTTAATACATATACAAAATAAAAATAGTTGTCAAATAAATTAGAAACCTCTTCAGTGTGATTGAAGAGCGCGTAGAGAAGGCCATCCAGCTTTTGTTGACCTTCTTCAATTTTCGTGTAGAAATTGTTGATCTCGTGCACGGGAATGTTGGGTGGAAGACTGTCGTCCGTGGATGCCACCGGCGGCGGAGTTATGGAGTTAGACGGCGGCGGCGCGCAATTCTTGTAGAATTCGAACGTCTCGAGGATCGCATCATTTATTCTGGAGCGCAAAAAGGGTCGTCCATTCGCACAAAAATCGGCATACGCCTAAACGTATTACATATTCAAATCTACCAACTGTTGATACAGCCTTTGCCACAAAATACTGTCCGATTACAAGTAAAAAGTTATATTTTCAAAAAAAATTATTGTTTCATAAAAAGTGATTATTATTATTTCAATCAAATATTTTAATTAAAAAAACACTTACAATTGTGAGCGGGAATACCAGCGAAAACAGAACCCAGGAAACGAGGAAAATCACAATTCCAAGGCCGCTGAAGATAATTGCGCCCTTACGTGACTGACGACAAAACGAAATGACACCCGCGAATAGCACCGTAATCATTATGGCTAACAACGTTAAGCACAGTATCCATCTGAAAATAGTAAATAAAAGTTTTTTTTCCTACAAAAACAAATAATTCAAATCAAAAAAGCCGACATCAACTTATCTTTCCCAAATATTCAGCATATTCACCAACAAACATTTTTCGAAAATGTCAAAAATACTTCCGGTGAAAGGCGAATGTAACGATTATTTATTACATTTTCTTAAAGTCATTGTCCTTTACAAAATAATTTGAAACGACCCAAATTTTCGTATAAAAAAATTCGCTTCATCAGAAACTTTGAATTTTGGCGCCCATTTCAAATCTTCAGCATTATTGTCTATCTAACGTTTGGGCAAATATATATTTTTTGCACTTTTCAAACAACGAAAATATATATTTTTAAACTTTTTCAAAATTAAAAAGTTCCCCTAAATGTGCCAAATGCAACTTAAATTCCAGCTATTTATCCACCCCAAATTCCTCATTAACAAAAAACGGTGGAAATTTTACAGGCGCAAAATTTGGTTTAAATTAATCTCAATCTCAAAACGCTAATTAAAATTCTTTCATTTTAGTCGCAAACTACTCAAATTTAAAAGAGCCAGCTGTGCATATTTCCTCCAATATTTTTAATGATAAAGACAGTAAAAAATTTGAACAAAGAAAAGCCAAAACCCCAAAGCAATAAAAAAATCCAGCTGTGTGCATTTCTATTATTATTTTCGTTTATGTACATTTTGCGTTGCCAATTGGTGGTAAAATGCCAATTTTTAAACAAATTTCATTGAAAATTCGAATAATAACAATAAGAATGTGCCAAAATTTTGCACGCAAAATCGTAAACAAAATTTACTTGCAAACTCAAAAAAATTTAAAAATAACCGCAGAGAAAAGTCTTTTCTTACCTTTCAAATTCAACTCGATCGCCGTAATAGGAAAAACGATCCATAAATTTCACGTCCACAAACATTTGCGCGATCGTCGCCAAAACGTGCTTCACCTGGTCGATTTTATCCGAGATTTCCGTAAGTAAGTCGTCGGCCTCGCGCAATAACTGCAAATATCGATGCCATAAGCAATATTTCCTTTTTGGTTTTGTATCAATTCAAGTCACTGTCACTCACTACTGTGTTCAAAACATTTTAAAGATTGAAATTACGGTTTGATTAATGCCGGGCGTCCGTTTCGATTTCTGCTCGATTACTCCAGTCAGTTCTTCCAAATGCTGGGAAGCGTTCATTTGCGTAGCATTCAGTTTTCGCGCCTAAATAATTAAAAAATTATTTAAAAATCAAAAAATGTTTTCGTGTAGAGTTAACTAATAAAGTTAAATATTTTTATTGCGTATAAACATCGAAGTCACATCAAAATCAACCTGATCAACCGTAAGACGTATGTTCTGGTTGAAGTCGGCGAAAGCAGTACCCGCCGAGGTTATGCTTTTGTTTGTGTGTTCGTTCCCGTAAAGACAACCGCCCAATAAAATGCTAAATTAAATAAGAGATTAAAGCATCCCAAAAACCTCCTTACCGGACCTCAACAGTCATACGATAAGTACGTAACAAAGAATTAATTAGTTTTTTTTCATCATCGAAGATTTAAGTTTTTTTCTTTTCAAAGATTTCAATTCAAAAATCAACTCACAAACAAACGACGCTGATCAAGAACAAAGTCGTCGACAATCGGCGAATGTGGCGCCGAGAGTGAACTTGATCCGACTTTTTGAAACAGCATTGGCAAATCCACGTAATCACTATACCGAGTAAAAATAATAACGCCAGAAGGAGCGATAATCCGCAAAATACGACTAATGACTAAAACATGAAATAGTAAATATTTAAATTAAAATATTAAAAAAAATTCATGTTTATAAGAAATAGGAATATAGGAACGGAAAGTGTGATCCTCGGGGGGTTTTCGAAGCTGGAAATCTACGTGCGATGTCAGATTTTTGTCTCCCCCCTCTTCTTTGGTGCCAAATTCAAATTTTAAACTTTGCTTACTCTTCAATGTTCTTGAAAAGTATGTACAAATATTCAGGGATTTTTGGAGTTGAAATGTCATTTCTCCCAATATCTTTATTTGTTTTTTGCCAAATCGATATTAAATTTTCCGCGTTTTTGTTCGTTGGCGTAAATAGAAGAGCATGAACATAAATTTGGCCTACAACATTTTGTGTTTTCATTAAAAAATTAAAATAAATACCTGAATATACGCTCCATTAATGTCAATGTTGAATGGATCCTTGATTACTTTGAACCTGTAGCTCAAATGCGGTAATCTGTGAAGCCAGTTGATTATTCGCTCTGACCACAGCATTTTAGCAAAAGCTAATTTCCACAAAGCGACAATTGCTACAAAATTAATGTAGGGGGATAGATAGAGAAATAGAAATTACAAATAAAATATTTTTGTCATTGAAATTTCGTTTCTCCCAAAATCGATTTCACTTTTTCGCCCGATTTTTGCTGCTCATGTGTATTTTCTTGAACAGGTATCGTTTTTGCAACCTAAACATAATGGGATTATGAAAAATCCAACAAAACGGTACTTTTTTTTCGCGACGCGCGGCGTATGTAAATAGATAAAAAACGCTCACGTACTTTTATGACAGAACTTATGTGCAAAATTCAATTCTGTAAAAACCAATTCGAAACGAAATAAAAAATTAGTAATTATACTATTTTTGTCCATCTCGAAATTGGTAAATTTGTGAAAATAACAAAAAAATATTTTACGAATAACAGAAAATAAATTAAGATATGGAAAAATTGTTCGCCGTTGAATAATGACGATAGAAAAAAATCGCTTAAAATTCCACTGAAAACTTTGTACAAATTAACGAAAAAAAATTCAGCTATGAAACACATTACAAAAACTGTTTAAAACGAAAGCAATATCAAATAGCAGTAGTTTTAAAATGCAAAATCAACAAAATGTATGAGAAAATAAAAGAGAGATCGGCTGACAAAGAAAAGAAAAAATCGGCAAAAATTATTCGCTTTCCATCAAAATTTGTTGAGTACAAAACAAATTCCACATCGCCCAAACGAAATCTCACAACACAAAAATGCATAAAATCATAAAAACGCGCAACCGTGAGATCCCACTGCTCTCCTTAATTTCAAATTTATAACACACCTTTGAAATAAATGTCAGCACTTCCATTTTATTTTGTTCGTTTTGTAAAACAGTTAATAAACGTCTCAAAGTTTAACACATTATTGCAGCTAATTTAGAAAAAAATCGAACGAACACATTAATGTAATAAAGCCTAATTTAACACCAGCCAATACAAATTGTTTCCAGATTAAACCAATATAGAAATCATAACATCGCCATGCAATTATCATATCAATAAATTATCATATCAATCAATCGGTAAAATGAATAAGTAGACAATATAAAAGAACTCACATCTTACAAATCGATTTGCCATTTGCAAAAAATAGTTAGAAAAAAATTTGATGGGGAAATGGCTTAGGACAAACCGCAATTTTTTAGAAATGATTGAAGAGAAAACTGTTGTACTATAATTGAATGCGTATTTGCAAGAGTAGTTGTAGCAGTGATACAAAACCACGATGAATGCGGAAGAGAAAGGTTGAAAAACAACACGAGAAATGAGCAATGCGAGAAAATGGGAGAAAGCCATAAAGACACTAGTGGGAGTCGAAGAATGGAAAATTGGGAATTATTTTGGTGGGAATGGTAAAGATAAGGCGACCTCTTTTCAGCCGCATTCTCGTATGTCCAAATTTTCACTGAAAACGCACAATTTGCGAATGTAGCACAAAATCTTGTGGGAAAAACGTAGAAAAATGGTAATTGATGAGCTTTAGTGCCTTTTTACTTTGAATGTATCAGCTTTCCACTACTTATAGTTATACTGAATGCTATGCGCTTTAAATCTGCCAAATATTCGCATTAGAGTGTTGTAGATGGTCTTAAAATATATTCACGACTTGAGGTCTTATTTTTTCCTTGTGCCCATTTTGGTCATAGAGCAGCGATTGCTCATGAATGTATTTATAAATACATTCATGAGCAAGAATCAGTTTGGCAAAGAAATTATTTATGGCTAAATGGAATGACCAGTTTTTTGTTTTATCATAGATAAAACAATTGTGAGATCAGAAACATATATTAAAGCGCTCGCTATCTGGAATTCATAGCGAAATATAAACTTATCATCGGGTTTTAGGCTAAAAATTTAGCACAGGATCTAGCGCAGTGTCAAAAGATACAAATAGCGAAAATTCGATATCGCGATAGAAAAAGAAGCTGCCGCATTGTATTAGGTAAATTATATCGTGATAACATGTCTGTGATAAGACGATCGGATAACAAAAAATCAAAGTAAAAACGATAAAATCTGTATACATACACAGTAGCAAAAGTGTCCAACTAACCATGCCATTGTGCTTTTTACACTATCCGTTTTAGCTTATCTTTTGGACACAAAAAATGTAGGGGGAATATGCATTATGTACTAGCTGCAGCATTTCCCGCTTTTGTGAGTGTCTGCATGTGTGTCCTAAACCTAGTCCTACACACAATAAAATAATTGAATTGACAGAAAAATAAGTAGAAAAGAGCCGTCAAGACATAGCATACAATTTTGTCATGTTCCACTTTCGTTGTAAGCCTAGAGAGCGGAAATATTTTACCACTATTACCACGTTATATGCGTAGTTAGCTATGGTCGAGCGCATGGCAAGAAGAAGACGACATAAATATGAGTACTCGGAAGGCATTAAAAAAAGTGAAAAGTGCCAAGAAAACGATGGCACAATAAAATATATTTTTATTTACAAAAAGCGGGTATATAAAAGGCTTATTCTGCTTCACTTAAACTACCGATTTTATTGATTTTTCACAAAATATTTATGAAAAACAATTTATGAAAGGACAGCAAAATTCTGGCATTTTGTGTCAGAAGAAACTATTAGTCAATCGTATATGAAACCGAGTGAAATGCATACATTTTTAATTAAGTGATTTTTAATTCCTGGTACTTGCAATTTTTCTCGATAATGTTCCGCTCGATTGGAAATTTAAAATTCTACTATTTCTAAATAAAAAGGAACACAATTTATTCCGTAAAAATCTGTTTATATTAAAAACCCCAACAATTATAACTTCAAAGAAGAACGGGAAACGTATGTGTATATTTTTCTGCGGATCTTTTTTAGCAATTGTGTAATTGATTATATGTATAATAAAAATTGCACAATTGGAAAAAAAACCAAAATCAAAACAAATCAAGAAATAAAGAAGAACCGAAAGTAAAAAATGTAAACGATAAAAATGGGTATGAATGACCAAATGAGTCACGAAAAAACCAAAATTGTACTATTTATCAAAAACAAATTCGTTAAAAACCACGTACATTGCAATTTGCAAAGCAATCTGTAAATTCAAACAAATTTAATATTTAGTTATTTACTATAATATTCTCTTCAATACTACTCACTGTTCACATTCAACCCTTCAAAACAAAATCAATACGAGCAGTAAAAAACCACATAACTATCATCTTTGTATATCGAAAAGAGGAAAAGAGGAAGATATTTGCATAAAATCGCTCGGGCTAAATGAGGCGAACGCATATTTCACAAAAAGAAAAACACAGAAAATGGCGAAAAAAAACAACTGGTAGCGGCGAGGAAAATGGAAGCGGCGGGAAGAATGCCAATGAAATATTAATGAGAAAAATTCCAGGGCAATTATTTATGCTATGCACCGTCTGTTATCAGTATGCTTTGCCTCCATTTTGCTTTCCGAAATAAATCAGTTGGTTTCTTGCAAGATAAGGCTAAAAAATTTAATTTTTGCATCATAAAAATAATGACAACTAAATAAACAACACTCAAAATGCATTTTTAAAAATAAAATAGCAGCAAAACAAAAATACGCATAACACGAAAAACTGAAAAATAAAACAGAATTTGAAGTCGCAGAAAAATTAAAAAAAACAAATATTTATTTAAATTTAGCAATTAAACTGCTTAAAACTGCGAACAAAACGAATGCTATACAATTATGTGTATAATTAAACAAAATGTAGTTATATAATGGAGAGAAAATAATAATTATCCCAAAAAAATCAATTTATGAGATAACATATCAGTTGAATTAGCCATGATCTTATACGTTTTCTGGACCCATTCACCCATTCAATTTTTAAATTGAGAGTCAATCAATCTTTTGCTAAAGCGGATGAGCTTGATCTATTATGTGTACATCTGCCAATAAAACCTCAATAAAAATCCTTAGCTATTATAAAAGAATTTATCAAAATATCAAAAATTTATGATCAAATGACAAAATTTTTAATGGAAATCAAATCTATGAAATTAACAAGTCCGAAAATGATAAAATATATTGCAATTTGCAATATCCTTTCCATTTTGCCGAATAAATATTTAAATGCATACAGATAACACACAGAAATAATATTTATGCATGAATAAAATCTAGATGGGTAACGTTGAATTTAATTGACGTATATGATAAATTCACTTCGGTAGTGTATATGATCGATATTGGCAAATAAAAAAATAATAAAAAATAGCCACATAAAACAAGTTACAAAAGAACATTAAAATTTATACGTTCACCTATTTTTGCCGCATTAAATTCTGCAGAAAATTATCCTATTATTGTCATATTTAAGTTGCTCAAAAAAATTCTAGGAGTACCAGAAAAATTATTTGATGCTGTAAAATGTTATTAATCATTTTATTTTTATCTATGCTCCCTGCTACGTTTTCACAAATAGAAATAGATCAACTCGTTCTACCTAATGCCGGGTTTCAGCTACAAAGGGAATTACAGCCACCGGCCGTCTCAACAATTGACAGCGCGCAGCCCACTAAAACGACCATAAATAACAGATTTATGGCGGATAGACACCCGAGAGGACCACCGGGAATCCAAAATTCGAACGAAAAAGTGACAATGCTAATTGTCGAGAGCAATGAAAATATGAAAGGTAAGAAAAAAGCGAATAACGGTTAAAAACTAATTACAAGCAAAAGTTTTACTAAAATATTGACCTATTTTCTTAAACTTCTATGAATCTCTTCCTGTATACGTTATTTTAGAGACACCAGAAATTGCCAAGATAACGATAATGAAAATCCCTGGCGTGGCAACAACTACCTCATTAACGGAAACCACCACACCGCCGAAATCATCGTTAGAAAAGGCAAAGGTAAAATAAACGAATTATTTCAAATATCACCTCAAACGATCCAAAGTATGCAGTAACGAAAATATGTTATGAAAAAAACTGCTTTTTTAGCAATTCGCAAAAAAATACCTGTCATTCGCGGAATTACGTCAGTTAAGCACAATTGCGCAGAATGCGAGAAGAGCCGGTGTTGATCAACCTGAAATACGCCAAAGTGTGCTCAACTATTTAAACACGGTGTTGAGCCGCCAACAAAAACGTCAAATTCAGGCTGAAAAGGAACAGCTAAAACGGGAATTTCGATCGAAAATCATCTAGTATTTCCAGTTTTTTGAATAAATAGAAAATGGTAACAGCCGGCCGTAATTTAGAATGGTAACAGCCGGCCGTAATAATCCAACAAAAAGCTGCTTTCCCGAAGATAGGTCAATGTAAAAGAGCGCGTATTTAAGTATTATTGTTGCTACCGACATAAAAACCTCGAAACTTCTGTTGAAGTTGAATCAAATGTGTTTTTATTGACGCTTTTGTGAAAGCCTTCTCTGTGACAATAACTCATTCAAAAATAAACTTATTTAAAAAAATGTTAGTTAAGCATGTTGTAGGCCCTTCGAAGCTCGAAAAACCACACTTCAAATAATGCAAATTTATTTATAAAAAATCATTCTTTCAAAATCACTTCAAAATAAATCAAAATGACGTAAAACATGATAAACGCGTTCTTTTATGCTTCCATCAAGTCGGAAAAATTTGAGGGAAATGGGCGGGAGCCTAAAAACTAAATATTTTTTCTTCTTTTTATACGTCCAATTACCAAAAATACGTTCAACTACCAAAAATATGCTTTATTCCAAAGAGGATTTTAAAATAAGTATAAATAATAATATTTCATGCTAAAAAAACCGCACATTAAACCCGCTTAAAAAATATCAAAGATTTGAATCAGGCCCATAGCCCGCCCACACAACTACTTTCTAAAATTTTGCATATTCGAAAATAATTTTAATAATAAATAAAGATCAAAAATAAAGATCAATTTTATTTTTGAAATCGGATATACATATTTCCACTATGGGCCTGAATCTCGTATAGTATTTACATTACCCGTCATAATTGAAAATAAACATTAACAAATACTCTTCAATCAACGTCGATAATTTCGATGTCGTTTCCAATGCCGACGGTTTTTTTCTTATTTTCATTGATGACTGCCGGTTTATTTCGCCGGCTCTCTCGGCCATTTGTAAGCTCATTCGTTTTTGCCGTTTTCTCACCGTGAGGTGTCTTTGATTTCGCCGACTTTTCGCTTTTATGTGGAGGAGTTTTTACCGGTTTATCTGGTGTATTTTTGTTTTTGGAGACGTTTGCCTTTTCCGGTGGCAGAAATCTTTCGACGTCACTTTCCGTCGGAACTTTAGTTTTAGGTTCACTTTCCTCTTCACATTCCTCGTTGATGGTCGCCTCTTTTTCGACAGCTTTCACCGCATTGTCGTGCGATTTTTGGTGGAACACGAAAGAAATTACACCGCAAGAATGAATCGATTTGAGAACCTGATCAGGAATTTTCTTGCAGTCTCTTTGCGAATGATACCTTAAAATCAAATAAAAAATCTTGAATATTCCTTGAAAAAAATCTCATGTTTAACCTACCAATGTGCCAAATCGGAATTCGTGTCGGCGGAGTGCGGTGGCTCGCGAGATTCTAATCCATTTATGCAGCGACTACATTTCAATCTAAAAACCATTTTTTATTTATCTCTTTCAGTAAAAATATTTCAATTTTTGGACATCATTTTGAAATTTAGCGAGTCGAATTAAAAATTAAAAAAAATGCTTTAAAATTTCTAAATTCTAATCACTTGTCGTGTGTATCGCTTGTCGTTGCCGTATTCAATTCGAATAGCGTCTTCAGCTGATCCAAACTAAAATGCCTGGCGACGTCCGTCTCCTCATCCACTACGCACGACGACAAAGCTTTTTTGTGCGTTTGACGTTGAAAAATCTTCTCCTCGATAGATCCAGTCTAAGAAAAATTGCATTTAAACTCTCATCATACACAAATTTGCTTTGAAGTACCAACCGCTAACAACCGATAGATGAAACAAATTTTCTTCTGGCCATCACGCCAAACACGAGCCATTGCCTGATCATCGTTGGCGGGATTCCAGTCGGGATCGAACATAACCAAACGATTTGCTCCAATTAAATTCAAACCACATCCGCCAGCTTTCGACGACAATAAGAATAAGAAATCTTCTCCCTAAAATCAATTTATGAAAAGGAATGTTTTTATAGCTACATAATTTAAATTTTAGTATTTTTTACAAAAAAATCAACCTCAGGATCATTGAATTTTTCAACAATTTTCGCGCGTTGCTTAATCGACATACTCCCATCGAGTCGAACGTACGGATAACGCCTCAAATTGCAGAGCTAAAAATGCACAATAATCAATTTTAGTTAATATGGCCAAAAGGTCGTTGTTTGTATTTGAATATTATGTTTAATTTATTTGCGTAAATATACAGTAAAAATTCAAGAACAAACTACCGTAAACTGTAAGCCTTTTTTTTGATCGTATCAATTTTTTTTGATCGTATCAAAATATTTATTGATCGTATCAAATCAAACCTCAACAAATGCATCCATGGTTTGTGTGTAATTTGACACGAGTACAAATCGGTCTGTTGTTGTTTTACGCGTCATTAAAAGTAAATAATCCAACACTTTCATCTTTCCCGAAAATTGTGGATCCAACGTCTTGGAGCTAAAATTCGGTGGATACAGTTCCGCGCAACCTAAAAATAGAAAGTTTTACTATTTAAAAAAATTTAAAGCAAATGTACCTTCAAAACCAGGCTCTGCCTCTTTGCATTTGTCGTATATCAGCTGCGGATGGTTACAAAGTTTTTTGAGGTTGGTGATAAAGGAAAGCGTAGTTCCCGTCATTCCTGAGGCCGAGTTCGTGGAGCCTTCGTCCGTGGAAAGATGGCGCCGATTCTTTTCGATTAATTTGCGATAGATCGTTTCCTGGAGTGGAGTCAAGTTGCAGCAAATTATGAGCTCGTACTTCACCGGAAGATATTTGGTCAGTAACGCTGATGTCCGCCTAATAATGCATTTATTCACAACTGACGCCATCTCGAGCAGCTTCGCCTCTCCGAGCTCTTGATGTTCTCGACTTGCGCCCGCGTCACGGCCGCGCAAAATCGCATTCTCGAAGCGTTTTCGAAACTCTTGGGCAGTTCCCAACATTCCGGGATTCACGAAATTTATTAAGCTAAAAATATTTATTTCCAGCTACGAAAAAAGCAGAAAAAAAGTGTAACCTGTAGTACTCCAACAAATCGTTTTGAATAGGCGTTCCCGAAATAAGTACTCGCCTTTTGCAGTTTAATCCCGATAAAGCCTGATACGTTTGATTATCGCTATTTTTTAGCCGATGACCCTAAAATCCAAACGACTAAAAGTTTAGTTGCAAAAAAGCACGTCACCGGTAAAAAAGATGACTTGAAGATGATTTTTTTATATTGAAATAAAAAACAATTGCTAACCTCGTCGCATATGACCAGACCGATTTCATTTCGATGCAAAATATCTGTGTAGAGACGAAATGTCTCGTAAGAAATGATAATTACTGGCGTGGCAACTCGTTTACCAATTTGCCTCATGAACGCATCTAAAGTACAATTTAGAAAATCCAAAAATAACTTTTTTAAATTAAAAATCGGGATAAGAATTTATTTTATTTAAATCAAAATATAAGTTCAAACCTACCCAGGCTTTTAATGATTTCTTCTCGCTTTCCAGAATCGATTGGCAAAGGATTTATCCGACCCGCTAACCATTTAGTAATTTCTTTATCCCAATTCTAAATATTTCATCACAAATTTTAAAGTTGTTTATCATAAACAAAACTTGTTGTTTGCGCAAAAATTTGTTGTATTTCTACCTTCACCAAACTGCTGGGACAAACAATAATCGCTTTGTTGATAGCAGGCTGCGCGTCGGGACTCTGACGCTAAAATAGTCCCATTTCCTGATGAAAACTATTTCATATCTTGATCTCCTCAATAGACAAACATACCAAAAGTGTCCACATCAACGTAATACACTGTAGCGTCTTGCCCAATCCCATTTCATCGGCCATAATGCAACCGAAGAAATCTGAAATCCTATTCCCGGTCACGCAGTCATGCATAAACTTGACACCCTCGCGCTGATGGGGCCGAAGGATCCGACTCAAATACGGATCGACTACGACGTGAACTTCTCGCTTTTTCGGATCAATTTTTAATTCCTCGTGAGCTGATAGCTCGGGCGGAGCAAAAAGCACAAGTGCGCCCTCTTCATAGGGGTCATACAGTGCGGCGCGTGCGCCAGCACGCTTCATCCCCAGCGCGCGACATGACGGACTGCCTGAAAACTGTACTTATACTCTTAAACATTAAAACTTTACTCTTAAACATAATTTATTTTTTATAAAAACGTGCCTTTGCCTCACTTCACAAAAAAATTTACAAAGATGAATCGAAAAATCTAAACGATGAAATTTTGTAAACAGTTGAGTCAAAACTTCTGACATACATGACCCCTACTTTCGTTTTCAGAACAATTAAAAATATTCTAGATCGGTATAGCTCACCTGTATAGCCTTCAATCGGCACCTTAAAAGGCTTCGCCAGCAATTTCTTTATCATTTCTTCGTGATCATTTCCGCTTGTAATCGCCAGCGGTGCCAATTTGCTGACGAATTTTGTTCGAAATGGACTATAAAACTCTTGTGGATCAACGCAAAGCTAAAATTCAAAACAAAAAATTTACGCAAGTTAAAATATACCAAAAAAATTATAATAAAAAAACGAATTACATTCTCCTCTCTCCTAATTTCCGGCTTTTTACGTTTACGCTTCCCCACATTTTCGTAGTCTTCATCGTCATCGTCGTGGGCTTTTGGTCGAACAAATGGAACGTAACTGCTCCCCTCCGCCTTGGAAGGCGCGCTGCGTCTTAACTAAAAATCAGCGAAATTAAACGGTAAAATTATACCAATATACACATGCAATTTAAAGACAATACAAACTAGAATACAGAAGCCGAAGGTTATTATATTCCGGAGGTTATTATAAGTAAATTCAATATGCACACAAAAAATCTAACTTACCATTTATGAGTGTTCTGATGATGATAAAATAAAATGCGACCCTAAAATTCATAAATTATAATAAATGAAAAATTTTCATACAAAATTCTAATATTTTTTTATTAAAATGTACATTAAAAATGTGTTCTATGTATAGTATATAATGTACATATGCTGTAAATATTTGAATTTAAATAAAAATTTCAACATTTCAATTTTTGCGGTAATTTAAAACTGTTGCAAAAAGACTTGTGTTCCTTGAACGTTTTTTCATCCGCGAAATGTAAAGGTATAGTCTACATTAGGGAACGTCAAATGGTCTTAACCTAAGGTTCAGCCTAAAGTCTAAGCTCCTAAGAGAAACTCGTTTTAATGCTTTCTAATTTGTTTTGAAACGTTTTAAGCAAAAAAAAATTTTTGATTTTTTTCTCGAAAAGTATACCTTGGTCCCCCCTGTGA
>SAUE01000105.1:147581-159706 GCA_009724625.1 Deladenus siricidicola | reverse complement strand
ACTATTACTCCCGCACCCCTTGCACCACCCCCCCCCCCTCAATAACCTTGACAAAGCATAAAGTTGACAAACTGTCTGATAATTCGAAACAAAAGATGTCACAAAACCTTATAAAGAATAATGCTGAGGTCGTCGAATTTTCCATGTAAATCCCCGCAAACGGTTATTTGGCCAGCCATCGTGGTTGAGAGATAAACAATTGTGGGTGAAGCCATCAACTGCCGTCTCGCCTCGTGCAAAATCAGCATCAGGTAATGTGGGTGAAGAATCTGGAAAAAAGCAAATAGCTAAAAAATGTAAAAAACTTCAAAAATAAACAAAAGTAACACAACCCACAAAACAAAAATTTTTTGCAGTTTAAAAAATGACACATTTTTAATCAAAAATTGAAACCTTGTTCATTTTGAAGTGCTCGATCATCGCTTCCACGTGGGAACTCCTCAATGGCAGCGTGATAACCGGACCCTTATACGACTTTTCCACTTTGAACAACTCGGGGTTTGTGGTCTCCCACAATTTTCGGTCTTTTTCAGCCTCATCTAAATTCATTTTATGTATGTACAACAACAACAAAAAAACTCAATATTAGTTCCCTTTATTTTCACCTCGTTAATTCAACATAATCCCTTTTTCAATATTTAATTTTTTCTTCTTCTTCAAAACATGCATTATACGGGATTAAGCTAAAATTCATTTCCAAAAAAGTAAAACAAACAAAACCAAAATAACAAATGTTTGAGTTCACGAGACGTTTGAAAATAAAACTTAAAAACACATCTTCCCTGCTTAACACGTTAATTGATTAATAATATCCGCTTAGAGGATAATTAAGTTATACATATCAAAATAGCCCAAAGATTCGAACGAAAAAAAAAACTCGAAAAATCCATAAAAAGCGCCGAATTCGAATACAAAGAACATAAAAAACAAACACTGGTTAGAAAAATAATATTCATATTCATGCAATGGTAAAAAAGCTGATTAGGGTGATAGAAAAAGAAGCTGAAAACTGACTAACCGATGTCAAAAGTTGAATATTGTGCCAAAGCTAAAAATGTAATGTGTAAAAATTTAGAAAGTTTGAAAATTGAAACACGGCGCTATTTTTGAAAAATCTTTAAAGAAATAAGTAAAAATTTAGAAAGTTTGAAAATTGAAACGCAAAAAACCAGGAAACTGCAATAGTGGAAATTCTAATGTAAGCTAATCAACAGCGAAGAAAAATTTAGAAATTCGTTTGGAAGAAATTCGTTAAATCTCAAAATTTTTAATTTTGGTTTCAAATTTTTTAAATTTCAATATTTTGACAAAAACAAATACATTTAAAATTGCGATTTAAGTTGACGCAGAAATTTTTCCAAAACGTTTTCTCTTTGTAACGTTTTGCGTAACAAAACCAAACTTAAATTTATGTGTTTTCATTAATCTTTTGAAAATAAAAATTCGTGGTTAGAATTCCGTGCTTTTTTAACGAGTTGTAAATTTCACACCAGTGCAGTTCCCCGCAGAAAAGTAAGTACTTTGAGTGACGTAAAATACAATTTTCAAAAAATAAAAAATAAAATTCAAAAATGGTTGCGCCGTGTTGATTAGACTCATTGTAAAAAATTACCTTGACAGATTTGAACGCCACGCCCAATTTGATCGCCACCGCCTTGCTCGACCATGGCAGAGATAATCTCGCTGAAAAAGTTATACAACTATTTAGCCAAATAAGAATTGTATAATGTCAAATTTTTATTAAATATACCGAGGGAAAACAGTCGAAAATTGTTGTGCAATTAAAATGAAAAATCTTCGACCATTTTCCCCCACTGAAAACATACTTTCAGTTGATCCTGCTCGCCGGCATATTCTAAAGCAGTGAAAATGTTCCACGTGGCACGCCGCCGAGCTTCCAAACGCGCCAAACATCTTCGATACCATTTTTGTATGAGGATAGCTGATTTTATTGCTGAAAATTATTAAAATGTAACTTAAAATAACAATGAAGTCTCAAATATGTATTTAGAGAAATTAGTGACAAAAACCACAAACGCACACCTTCCCTTAATTTAGAAAAAAACTTCAAAATATGAACAAGAAAAAAATGAAAAAGTAGTGCATGTACAGAGTGAAAAGTTCCACAAATATGTATACAGGAAGTGCCACTTTCTTCACATCTTACTCAGCTGCGGAGATTTAGGTCGCCTCTGGCGAAAGCGATTGAGCGGTGAAAAGTTTCGAGCCGAATTTGGTTCAGTGTTCGATATATTTGCACGCCTTCTAGCGGAAAGCGGTGAACCACTTTTAGGCGAATTGTTCGCCGAATAGACGCCGTTGTTGATGGGAATTTTGGACGCATTTTTGCCAAAAAAGAGCGATTTTTGGCTCTTCTGAACAGGAACGCCATTACTGCGCTTTTCAAGCGGATAATATGGCGGGGACGGAGACATTTGAAGCGAGTCGGGAGTACGCGAAATTATGAAAGCTGGCGAGCTGTTGCTAGATGGGCTCGGTGTTATCTTTTTGTGCGATGTTTGAAAGTCAACTAGAGAAATCCTCGATGATGGCCTTTCGCAGCGAGATAACCGACGAAGCTCTTCCAATTCCCTGTCCACTTTCGGCTTTTCTAATTCCACTTCAATAAACTCACCCTCACCGATATGTGGAGTATTCTGCCGAGGAGTTTTTACAATTGTAGTTGGGTCCAATACTATACCATCATTTTCCATGAAAATTTTCTTTTCATCTCCACGATCATTTGGTATCAAGCCATCATCATCGTCATTCTGCGCGCAACGCAAGTTATTATTTGAAGTTATATTTTGGTGAGCTGGATCTATTAAAGCAACTTGTCGTATGTTATTAATAAGGTTAAACAATGTTTAAAACAAAGCGTTGTTAGCAAAATAATAAAAAAAAAATTTGTTATATTGTCAGCTCATTGCAAAAAGTGAAAACGTAAAAACATACAAAGTTCAGACGGTTGCAAAAAATTGAAGGTTTCACTAGTCCGATGTGCGCCTTTGCATTTCGTCGGAGCCGAATTGGCTGGACTGCTAGAAGTGTTCGAACTATTCTTCGTAGAATGATTTGATGAAGGTCCACAACCCATTTGACTTCGAGTATTCAATAATAATTTAATATAAAGCGGAAAAAATTATCACATAAGTTGTTAAATTAAAGAGTTTTTATCGAGAACGAAATTTGTTAAACGACGAAGGTTCATCGATCATCCCAGCAGAAATGATTGATCCACCCTTTCAAAAATTTCTCAATATTCTCGCACGTTGATTGGATCTAAATAAACGTAAATTTCTACCTTTTACCTCTTACTCTAATTTTTCTACGCAAAAAAAGATTGATAAACTATCAAATTTCAAAAATAATAAAATTAAGAGTGCTTTGTCTTTTGTCCACATATGCTGTTACAACTTCAGTTTATTTTTCATTGTCTTTGCAGAGATATCGCAAAATTGTAAAAGTAAGTTAAAAGAGGCTTTTCACTTCCAAACCAATTGCAAAAAAAGAAAATAGTGAGAAAATTTTATATGCAAAAAATTGTATTTTGTTCAGACCATACGAACATTTTAAATTAAAAATGTTCGCCATAATAATAAAAAAGTTCAACAATAATTGACGGAATTCTTTCTATAAAAACTGGTAAATTGCCAAAGGAAACTACACATGGCAAAGCAAAAATTGTGGAATAGAGTGAAAAATTAATATGTACAGCTCATACGTTAGAGCAAATATGAAATTAAGTTCACTGGAAAATGCATTCGAATAACGTTTAATGAAGAAGATTATTTAAAAACGCAAAAAAATTAGAGAATAAAAATTCGAAAATGAAATAATTTAGATTTAGATTAAATATGTAATAAAGAAAACGAAGAATTCACACAATATCATCTTTTAAACGGCTGGTTGGCCGCTCTAAGCGGAAAGTGAAAGAAAATTTTGAAAAAATATAGTTGAAGTAAATCATCTTATATCGAACTAGTGAGTTAGATAATAATAACAAAAACCGCACGCCTCAAAGGAAAAATATAAAATGTCTCATAGTAGCTCATTAGCGAATAATAAAAAGTGAAGGTGTTAGCAAGTTTTCGATTTGATATGATAATAATCATGAGAAGCTAGTAAATAACTTTTTTTATACGTCAGGTTACACATAGAGCAGAAGACTTCAAAAAATTTCGATAAAATGTTTTGCTATTCTTGAAATTTTTCAAACATTTGTAACTAGTATTCAATAAACTTTCGTAACTATGTAATAACGTTCAGATTATTCAAATCTTTTTCAATTCAACTAATTTTTTAATTGAAAGCTTAAACCTATTAAATTTTTAAACAAAAGTTCAGAAATTTCTTATTTTTACGTACACAAATTGAATAGGAATAATACAACCAAAAATATGTTATTATCGCCAAAATACTAAAATATTCCAAAAACGCCCAGTAAATAACAAAAAATGGTTGCTTCTATTCTCAATAACTCTTACCACAAAAACCTCAAACATATGCTAAATTTCAACTGATCAAAAAGTAGAAAGCATAAGAAAAAATGAATATATTACGTGGAAAAACTTTCGAAATATCTTCTCAAAATACACAAATATTTCTTTAATAAAAATAACCAACCTAAAAAACATTAATCCTTTCATTTATGAAATTTTGTCTAAAAAATTCAAAACCATACGAAATACATCAAACCAAAAAATTGTAAGTAATGTAAGAAAGTTATGCGATTTTCAAATCCACATCCACCCCCACTTTAAATGAAGCAGAAAGCAAAGTCCAATTAAAAATATGCGAAAATTAATCCCCGAGAAACTACAGAAAATTGAAGATTTGAGAAAATGTAAGCTTTATAAGAGCTTTAGATAATGATAAAGATTTATAATAATTTCAATAATTCACTAGCAAAAACTCTTACACGAGAAATGACAACTAAATAAATACGATAAACGCAACAAGATCATTCATATACCTGTCCAAAACATCGCAATTTTCAGACAATCACCGAAAAGTCAATGAGCTACTGAAAAACAAATCCAGATTAAATAACCACCAAAACGTTTTTTAATCGTAAACAAATTATTTTCAATCGTAAAAGCCTTTCACACAAAGCATTCTAGCAATCAGTACCAATTTTAAGTTCATATTACCGGAATTAGTTAGCAAATTTTTTATTGAACTTCCATTTGAAATTTTTCACAGAAGACGAAAAAGAAACAAACAAAAAATAACACTATTATATATTTTACTCTAAAGACCAGAAATTAATAGTTAGCTAAACAAAGAAAATAGTTAGATGTAAAGAAAAAATAAACAAAAAATCGAAAGTACAAGCTCTTCTTTTCTAATCTACAACAAAAAAGTGAACTTATTCGTTTTCCGGTGGGCACAGTCGAATAAGGATATCACCGTAGGCCGTGGTCTGCTTCGTTTTTATCTCCTTTTGTTTCAAGAGACCTACAAATATTCCAATTCCACATCATAAAAATATTCGTACTTTTGTTCAATCCAATTTGGTAAGAAAAACTTGACGTTGTAATATAACTTACACAACAAAATGTAGAACTTTTTGGCAGCTTCTCGCTTAGTCGGACGTTCTCCGGTCAAATCGGAAAACTTGCAGATGTTCGTACCTGCCACCTCCACCAAATTTCTATAATTTCAAAGTGCTATCAAAAATAATTTTTAGAAATAAGAACAAAAGAAGATAACTATAATAAGTTGTAAAATTATTGAAATGTTGTTGCTAAAAACTTACTGATAAAATTCGTTAACTTCCACAGCTTCGAACGTTCGCTGTGACAATTCGCGAGCCGTTCTCATGGATGGACGAGCTAAATCAAAGTCATCCGCCTCAAGTCGATTACCTACAAAATAAAAAGTAGTAATAATTGATATTTAAATATTCATTTAATTAAAAATAATAAATTGTTTGGAAATTTTTTTTCGTTTCCAAATTCTTTTTTTGGATAAACCATATAAAAATGGTATTAAAAATGAATAGTTTTCGAATTAATTAATGGCCCAAGTTCCCTTTTGGAAACGTCCGTGTTATAAAATTTATGTCAGTGTCTTCGAAAAAAGCGCACAAACTTTCCCAACAAACTAATAGAATAACTCACTATCGTATCGAGAAAAGTCAAGTTCATCAAATTCAGCTTGCGGAAGAGAGAAACGCGGTGGTTCAAACGAGGAACGACGACGCGCTTCAACAGATTCGTTGATTGGCTAAACAAGTTAATCAGTTGAACATTATTTAATTATTAACTAAAAATGCATAATTTATTATTCGTCTTTTAAAAGCAATTAAAATTTGTATTTAGATTTAATAAAGTGCAAATGAAACCTCATCGTTGAAAAATAAACTGTTTTTAACGTTGAGAAACACATCAATTACAAAATTTCAAACATGCCAAAAGCAGTGAATACCTCCGGCGAAAATTCGCGAAACTCCGCCATCGAAACTTTTTGAGGCGGGCGAGGCTCCTCCTCCTCTTCTTCCTCAAGCCCACTCTGTCGAATAACCGTCATCGGAGGCTCTTCCATTTGGAACTCCTCAAACTGCTGTTGAAGTGGTTCAAAGGCATCTTTTGGCGCAAGGGCGGCATTCGCGCCAACGGCATCCAGCGTCTCATTGAGCATGTCCGACGTCCAGGACTGCACTTCGAAGCTGAGATCCCTCCAGTAGCGATTGCGCAGTTCGTCGACATTGCAGTGCAGCGCCTCTTCGAATGTAACACCCGGCAGTTTTTCCTTTGTGATTATGCTATCAAAAAGTGGAAACAATTCGCTGTTCAAATCTAAACAATTCAACAAAAGTATTTAAAAAATTTCAACTTAGCTGGTTTGCTTAATAGAATTTTGAAAAACAAACTGTTAATATGCCAAGGTCGTGGATTAAAGAGAACACTGGTCGGCAATTTCTTTAACTCTTCACAATTTACAATCATTTCGTTCACCGGTCTCATCAAATCCGAATAGTCATTCAACTGTGCCATTATTTTCTCCTAAATAGACCAATCAGCAAGATCCCACATAGCATAAATATAAAATGAAACTAACGCTAGCAATGCTCATGATGTCGTCAACGATCAAATGCTTTCGCTTTCTACGTTTAGGCTCCACAGCTGCGTCTTTTACAATTTCCGGAAGCGGTTCCAACATAAACTCCTTAAATAGTTTAAAACATTGCAATAAAACCTATAAATGTCAGTAGAAAAACTACAAATACAAATTAAAAGCCTACATCCTGTGACTCTTGAGCCATTTCATCCAGTCCTTGGCGATAAACCGGCACAGACGTCGGAGGCGGTGGTTGAATCTGTTCCGGCTTAAAATAGATTTTTTTCCAATATAGCTTATAGACGCTTACAATGAGTTTTCTTTTGACTATAAAAAGTGGCGCTACATTTATGAACAGCAGTGTACGTACCAGGGGTGTAACAATTTTCGATTTTCGGTCTTTTTTCCTTTCGATTTTCGAAAAATTGGCCATTTTTTCGAAAATTTCGAAAATGGCATTACGTTTCAAACTTTTTCGCATTAAGTTAGTTCAATTTTGATTCATAATTTGTAAGTCTCGCAACGAATTACATAAATTTAAACATACAATTTTTATTCAAAAGTGTCGAAAATTTCCGTCATTTTTTGCGGGGGGGGGGGAATTCCGACTTCCGAATTTTTGGCTATTCCGAGAATTCGGAAGTTTTTGGACTAGTAAAAAACGGCTTGTAAATTTTTAAATGAATTACCGTTTAATATAAATTTATTTTTTCTATATTTTGTTCTATACTTTCTTTTTTTTTCAATGGCCTCAGGTCTGGAATTTTTAAAATTTATGCTGCCCTTCGGGTTTTTTTTTCCAATGGCCTCAGGTCTGGAATTTTTTAATTTATCATTTTTGATTATTTTTATGTCTCAAAAATATTATAAATTTTAGTTAATATGAGTAAAGTTGATTTGAAATCGGTTAATAAGGAATTGAGGGACCTTAAGAAAAAGATTGAATGTTTGGAAAATGGTGCAAAAAAACGGTAAATCGAATCGAAAAGATTGAGCACGATGTTGCGGAAAACAGCAAAACCATTCGTTTTGTTACCAACGCAATGCGTGCGCGTTCAATTGCAATTATGCACATGACCGGTGGTGGAGAAGTGAAAACGTATTTGCGCAAAAAAGTTATAAAAAAAAAAAAATTTTGACATGCCCCCGATGTGTTTCAAATTTGAAACTGTTTACCGTGCGGGGAAGAAGGACGAAGACCCAGTAATTGTGAGATTCCCAACTGAGGAGACCGCTATTAAGGTTTTGCATATGTTGAAAGGAAAGAATTACGATGGTGCTTTTACTACACCGGACTATGAAATTAAGCAAAAAAAATAATATTGTTGTTGTATTTTGAGTTTCAAAGATTATAAATCTTATAAATTTAATTTTTGGTAAATTTTTTTGCGTTAATTTTTTTTTTTGCAAAATTTTCGATTTTCGATAAAATTTTTCTTTTGATTTTCGACGATTTTCTTGTTTCGATTTTCGAAAATCAAAATTTCAAATTTTCGATTTTCGAAATCGCGAGGACGTTTCGATTTTCGAAATTTCAAATTTACTTTCGTTACACCCCTGGTACGTACGTCCCATAAAGTAAAAAAATTGGAGAAGGCATAAATAGTAAAAGTGCTTTTATATATTCATATCAAAACTGCTACAAAAAATAAATTTTCAAAACATTAAAATTTCGTAAATTTTTGTCGAAATCGTGAAAATTTTCAACTTTCGATCAAAAATTTGCATTTTTTCTAGTTTTTTCCCAACAAAGTTTGCTTTACATCAGTTTTATTTTGCTGCTTTTTTCATTTTCGTCTAGTAGTTTTCGAGTTTGTTAACTTCATTTTTCCACAATATAGACATTTTTGTCCCAATCTAAGTGCACATTAAATTTAAAAAAAATTCATTTGACTTGAAAAATGTTATGAAGAAAAATTTAATAAAAATATTTTTTTGCAAAATTTACAAAAATTGGCCAATTTTTCGTAATTGTACATTTTCGCAAAAAAAAAACCGTAAATCGTAAATGATAGCACCCTTGCTTCATACCCATTCATAAATAATGTTTTTCCTTGAAATAAAAAAATACAATACCTGCGTAAATTCTTCGAAAAGAGCGCTTTCCTTCAAAGCTTCACGACCCGAAAAACCAGACGTGGTGCGGGCTCGCATGCCCTCGACTGATTCATCGTCAAATCCACCATACCATCCCACACTCACTTTTGGATCCTTTAAGCTCACATCAATTGCCAAATCCTGCTCCCTAAAAAGTTTTGAAAAAAATATAGTCCACATAAAGAATAAGATTAAACTACGTTTAAAAATTAATTCCAAATTAATTAAATAAAATGAAACTCAAAATACATTTTAACAGGCTGGGAGCGAAAATCGGCAACCTCCTCCTGAATTTTGAGAAACTCCTCTGCTGGCTCAAAACGTGTTTCAGGCATGCCCGGCACCTGAAACATGTCGTCGACGCCGATGAACGGATCCATGAACGATGACATATTTCGACTCGGTTGCTCAGAGACGTACGAACTCTATGCATAATAATCAATAACTGTTTAAACAATTCATTAAATAATTATCAAATTTTAACTAAATATTATTATTGATTATATAAATACATATTTATTTTTTAATTTTAGTTGCTTAATTTTCAAAAGTGGAATTTCTCACCGGATCGTTAAGATCAAGAATTGAGCGGTTTCGCAATGCCTTCGAAAGCTTTTTCTTCTTAGGACCAGCCAAAACTTCCTCGTATCCTCCCTCTTGTTCTTCTTGATCTTCCTCGTCATCAGATGCCGTCTTGCGTTTTCTACAATTTTTCAAAATGTAAATATGTACAATATTTAAAAATTATAAAACACCAACCTTTTGCGCTCCTCTTTAGAAACGCGTAATAAACTTTTCGCAGCATCATTGGCACAATCTAGAATAAGTAAAAACTCAGCATGCTAATATTTTGAAAAATCAATAGTAGAAATTTTTATTTCTTACTCGCTTAGTACATGCTGGTTTTTTGAATTTTTAGTTGAAAATTTGCGACTTTTTTTAATTTATTTGCGAAATGTTTCTGCAAATTTATTTAAATCCGAAAATTAAGTTTGCGAAATTCATTCAAAACAAAACGCCAAACATTCTGTTTAGAACTTTTTTTACAATAAATTTCGGCCCATTAAGCGCGCAAAAATAATATTTCGACTTTATTATATAGTAGTAGATCCCCGCGCTACTATAGTGTGATTTTTGATATTTTTATACCAAAATTTATTCTAATTCTTATTCGCAAACATAAATCTTGGATCCACGTCTCGATCTGTAGTTCTTTTTTGTGTGAAAATGCAAAAATGGCCCAAAAAATCCCAATAAACCAAGGTATAATTTTCTTGAAAAAAAATTTTTGTTCCTATGTTTGAAAACTAATCGCAATGACGAAGAAAAGCTAACAATAACCTAAAAGCAAGTAAACTGCTGAAAAATAAAAACGACACTTACGACAAAGCGCAGCGACCTGATACTCGTGTACCATGGCAATGCCGTGAAGCAATTGGCCAAGCAGATACAAAGACATTTTGTTCTGCAATTCGAAAAGACTCAACGATCCAGTCGGAACATATCCACGTAAATCATTGCTAAACGCAAAATTGAAAAATCAGAAAGCGCAAGTGCATTGTACATAGAAAATTATAACAAAAACAAAAATTACCAGGCATTTCCAACATTAAGAGCCAATAATTCATTTCGATTCACCTTTTTCTTGTCGTGCATAAAGCGCCTAAAATCATAAATAAAAAAAAATCAATGTGTACCACTATATAAAAATAGTGGGGGGCCCAAGGAAGTTATGAATATATTTTTCCCAAGGATATATTTTTAACAATTTATTAAATTTTTGAAATGTTTAGTGCTAAAAGAAAGAGCTTGTAGAAAACGTTCCAAAAACACCATCAAAACAAAAATATGAGCCTTCCTTTAAATTTTTGGCTTACCCCATAGATATGAGCATAACTATAAAATATTGAACAATCATATACCTAATGATAAAATCGGCACTTCTTCAGCCCCCTGACCAAATTTTTGCTGGTCAATAAAATGTTGAATTTTTTTTTGAGATTCTCAGAATTTTTTTATAGGCTGCAAAACGATTCTAGATTACTTTTAGTAACGTCATGGAAAAAAAATAAATAAAAGAAAGTTAGAGACCCAAGTGAAAACTTTGGTCAGGGGGGGGAACTGAAGAAGTACCATAAAATCTTGCTTGAAATGAATAAGCTTGAAATGAGTAAAATCATACTATGTTCTTTAAAAAAGACCAGGAGATTTGAACGAGTTTGAAGAGTACCAAACATTTTACTTATGTGCTTGATGACAATGGAGTGTATTAGGAGAGAAACCGACGCGTTCGTATTTTTTAAAAGCTGAGAAAGCACGATTAAAACATACCAAATCAAGGCAAAGTTGCTGTTTTTTCGCACCAAAATATGATAAGAGTAGAACATCTTCCTGTTAGATTAGAAATATTGAACACTAAATTGAGAAATTGTTGCGTTTAACAAAAAATAGTCGGTAACATCAGTATTTCAAAATCCCAAAAGAGCACTGACATACAGAAAGTGGTTTTAAAATGCTTTCCTAAAAACTCAATAAAAAGCAATAATTTAAACGAATGATTTAATTTTCCTATTGGCACGCCAATTTCGTTTAATGTAAATTTTGATGATGGAACTTTTTATGGTCCCACAGCGAAAGTAAATGTTTATTAGGGGGTTTTCGAGGTCAGAGAGTTCAAATCTGGTGTCGGTTTTGGCTCCGCCCACTATTTCGGCATCAAATTCAAATTCACAAGTTTTTCTAAATCAAATATAGTAAACAAGCAAAAATTTCAAGATATTTTTGGGCTAAAACCAAAATAACATATATAAAAATAATTAATTATTTCTAAATGATTTATTGGCTCTTATATACTTTCTGCATGGATTTAGAAAAAATAAATCAATAAAAACACTCAACTTATTGAAGCATTAGATGACTGGACTAATGCTCTTGAAAATGATAAAAAGGTCGATATAGTTTAT
>SAUE01000105.1:133146-147227 GCA_009724625.1 Deladenus siricidicola | reverse complement strand
CTGTTGAAAATACTGTTAAAGATTTGGGTATCCATATCAACAAAGAATTGAAATGGAACTCTCACGTTGATTTAATAACAAAAACAGCTCGATCTAGGTTATTTTGTCTTTTCAAAGCTCTTCGTTCATCTGATCCTAAATTTTTAATAAGAAATGCTTACCTTTGGTCGAATTCGGATCGAGTATTTTTAATCCTTACACAAAACAAGACATTAAAAATTAGAAAGAATACAAATCACTGCATGCAAAATAATTTATTACAGATGTTTACAACAAAAGTACAATTTCAAAAGACCTAGTTACAACGAACTTCTTACTTACTTAGACATTGAATCACTCCAACTGAGACGTCTAAAAAGCATGGTGGAGGTGCGCCGCTCAACATCATCGACTTCAAGCGCACTTGGCTGCTGGCCTTCAGGTCTTATTTTTTTGGATTTATTGTATTCGCTTTTAAGTGAAAAGCTTTTACATTTTATTTCGATTGCATTCTTTTCAATGTCTTTTATGTCTTCAGGAAATGTTTCGGTCGGCTGTGAGAATGAGTAAGTTCTCTTCTTTCTCTGAATTTTGGATTTCATTATGAAATTTCATTAAAAGCATTTTGAAAAAAATTTATCCATGTGGGAATTCTCCCACTCCACCGGTAATTGGCCTTACAGTGAAAACAATTTTCACACGGCCTTTGAAATTTTGGCTTTTTGATGATTTGTTTCGTTTTTAATGATAGATATAGTTTGTAATTTCGATAAAATTCAGTAGCGAAGCTGCGTCCAGCGTTCTCAACCCCGTTCTCGAGAAGACTTTCGTTCGTATCTCCGAGAATGCACGAGGACGCCGGTCAGCTGAAAGCGCTTCGAACAAGCCTCATCATCTGCCAGCGACACATGGCGCAAATCAACACGAGCGCGCTCAGCCGCTCGATAGCGTACGCGGCGCAATTGGGGACGCGTCCGCTGCCATTACGCGTGGTGCGCGTTTTGTGCGCTCGGATGCCCGCCTTCTGCATACAACAGTGCAAGGTCCTTTTTTATCGGCTCTATTCTTGAACAAATCGGACTTTTTTGGGGATAGCGACAGCGTCCAGCATTCTTTATTGCTTTATCAAATAACAAGTTTAGGCTTTAACTAACAATTGATTGAATAAAAAATAGATTTTTAAAATTAAAATAATTTTTAGGAACTGATTCTCAGCTCGATTTTCACCACTCAAACCTCAAAGACCAGTACGGTTCGTGTGCGCAAGGCGAACTTCGAAGTCCTCATCGACAAATTCTCATCGACAAAAATTGCTTAACCCAGACCGCGCTGCGGGATGCGTGTCACGTCACCATTTGTCGATGAGGACTTCGATTAAATATGCTAAATATATGTATATCTATGTATTTTTCGCGGGGGAGGGCGGCTGGCTAGACCGTCGTTTGCTGTGAGTACCCTCGAGCATCGCCGCTCTGGGCGAGGTGGGCAACTTGGCCGACGGCGACCGCTTCGACGGCGAAGAGGAGGAGGGCGGCGTGTCCGACGACAGAATTCCGCCCGGCGCGCCCAACGCCGACTTTTGGCGAATTTCGAAGCGACGCTGGTATCACTACTGTAGCCGCCCTGGTCCTGCAAATAACAACAAAGGTCACCGGAAAGTGTGGCGAGAATATTTAGTCGAAAAAGGGGAAGAAATTATTTCATTTTTATTGAAAATTTAAAATTCTTTCCGAAACTTCATAGCTCGTCAAGTCTTTCGGACTTGAAAATTTCCGATAGTAATAACTCCTCCTCCGCCGTGGTTAAAAAATCATTCTAAAATAGCAAAAAACGATAAGCACAAAAAGCGTTTCTAACTCACGCTGACACTAATTGCCGCGGCGGTTGTTGCTCTGGCTGCGCGAATTGCGGACGCATTTGTTGTTGCTGATCAAAAAATTGCGGATCGTATTCAGCAATACCGTAACCGTTGAAGCGGTGGCAGCGAGCCACCCGACGGCCGTAGCAGCATTTGCTGTTGTGGTGGTAGCTGCTGCGGCTGATGATAATAGGAGAAGCGCTGATGTTGCGGTGGCCCCTGGCTCCTGGCCGGACGCCCGAGGTGGCTCGTAATACTGTTGCAGAGACGGATCCTCCTGGTGACGATAATAGCGCTGCTGCTGCTGCTGGGGATAGGGCGCCTGGCGCTGTGCTTGAGGGAGACGCTCGTGCGCCGACGAGTGGTGCGGGCAAAATTATGGTGCGGGCAAAAGTAGGTATCTTAAATTTCGCCACAACGAGGATGGGCGACTCAAATATTGCTATTTTTGACAACAAAAAATCTATATATCATATATCAACGAATTTAGCTAAATACTAAATTTTGCCAACTTTCTACATGATCCCAGCGTCAGTAACAGACCAGATAAACGACCGCAAGTCGGCCGTTTGTTACACATCATATGTACACCATTCGAAACTTTACATAACGAAAAATCATAATTTTAAATGTTTATTTTTATAAACAGCAACGTTTCCAAAAAGCCATAAAATATTTCCGTTTTACGACCGAAGTTGAAATGAAATAGTTTAACTTTGCCAGTTCAACTTGAAGAAGTTGAAATTGGTTGAAGACAGTTTTGAAAATGGATTTGTGCTACATTTTTTGTTGTTTGTGTTTTTCAGTTCGCATTTGAGAATCTTTAGAAGTGTTTGGTTGATTCTTGGAGGTAACCGTATTTTTTGATCATTCCTAAAAATTATATGAGAATGGTGCTATTTAAATTCTTGCCTATCTTTTATTGTATTTTTAGATTAAATTTTTTCACTCGTATTTTTGAATGATATAGAATTTTGTAATGAATGGGAATGAATATAATCCGCACGAGGAAGGACGAGTTGTTCTTTTCAATTCCTAATTGTTTTTTTAGTAGTCTAGGCAGTGAAATACAAAAAATATTATTGGCGTATTTGGTCATTTTTTACTGAGTTGGTTGACAAATGTATTTTCCATCATTTCCACACAAAAAGAATAAATGGATCTAAAATTTCGATGGGCTCCACTAGAAGAGTCATGGAGCAATTTTTGCGCGAATTACTGTAGTTTTGTGGCAAGGTTGTTTATTACTTTTCATAATCAGTAAATTATTCCAGATTAATACATATACAGTATTTTATACAAATTTGGTACATTTCGATTACTATGTATATGAAAATGTCATTTTCATTACTAAATTTGGAGTAGAATTAATAATTACCGCGAAACTTTTTTTACATCGAGCGGAATCCAGTTTGGGGCATGGTTACCGATTTGGTTGAAACAGGAGTCACGCTTTCTTATGTGTATTGGATTTTTTGTATTGTTGTATTTTTTTTTGAATTTTATATACATAGGAATCCATGGACATTTATCATTATGCCAACAATTTTAACGGCAATCCTATCGACGGGTATTTTATTGCACTTGAAAGTGGTATATGGAGTTGATTATTTATTTTCGCCAATTAATGCGCCTTGGAAAGCTGAGCATGACGTATTTTTTCTTAATTGGGCTAGCGACAATAATCGTTTCTATCCAAGTGAGATAAATTATTGTTTCCGTGAATGCTTTTGTGACTGCCAAAAAATTATATTTTGGCTATCCCGTTAAAAGTGCTTTCATTACTAAATTTAATACATATAACTTATATGATAGTTTCCGCTAATTTTTTACCGTTTCTATCATTTTTAGCATATGGGAAACCTATAGAGCTGTTTTTGGATGGTTTTGGAGCAACATGTATTCCTTAACTATACCTAAAACTTAAACTTTAGATAGGGACAGTACTTTGCGAGACGGCCTTTATGTAATTCTAACCGCAAAAGATGATGGAAATATTTTGGAACAGCAGAATGTTAAAGAAGCAATCGAAATTGTGGACTTTATTTTTAATATCCACGTAAATTTGCCCGACAAGGTCAAACTAGTGCCTGAAAATTATTTAGTTAAAACACCAAAACACGATTTTTTTCACAAACTGCATGACTCCGACATTAACGGTATCGACTTCATGAATCTCACTGCTAACACTCGAAAGTTCCGTTTCGCAGATATATGTCTTCGGCTTCGCGGTGAATGTTTTGCGCACCAGCCAGCGAGGATAATGGACACTATTTTTGAGCTTCAAAACAAGGTTTTTCCAAAAAAACTTTGTTTCAGCAAATATTATACTATTGTAAATTTAAATTGTTATTTCGTTATAATTGTAAATTTATCTCTTATAAATAATTGTAATAAAACTACCATCAACTACAGTATACGATTGTTAATTCACTTTAAATAATATTTAGGATTATTCCAATATCACTTTTGCGATGTTTAACACAAAAAATTATTCGTTGAAGACCGTTAATTTATCATTATTATTGGGTGGAGTTGGCAAAAGTGAAGGTGCTGCAAAAGCATGGATACTTTCGTTCTTATTCCAGCAAACTGATAATTTTTTGAAAAAGTTGGATAATTTTAATATTAAAGTTTTTTTCTCGTGAAATGTCCAAATTTTTACTGTTGCTGGTGAATTTTTAAGTTTTTCCACTACACATAAATGTAGTCAAAGTACAATACCGAACAATAATTAAAGAAATTTTTCAGAGAATTTATTTCTGAATTTATTCGATTAATTCATCAGAATTCAACGAAATCGCAATTTCAATATCTAAACATTTATTATTTTCACCACGGCACTTTTGACGAGGAATTAGCAAATAACATAGAAAAAATTATGCCCAGGTTTGTCGACCAGATTCATCGAGTAATAAATAACTTATTACTAACTTTATTTAGATTTCTCATCACTTTCATTATTTTGGTTGTTTTTACGGTTTTTTGCACGTTAATATTTGTGAGGATTGAAAAATGGCCATTTTTCGTAATAGATTGGGTTCTGTCAAAGCCGCTAATTGGTGTGACCGGTGTTCTCACTACGCTAATGGCCATCTCATCATCGATGGGTCTTTTGTTGTGGCTGAACGTCACTTACGTGGAAATGTGCAATGTCATGCCATTTCTCAGTCTCAGTGAGTTAAGCACGCTCTATTAAAAACTAAAACAGTGAGCAAGTCAAAAATAAAGTAAGATAAAATCTTTAGCAATAGGAATTGACGACACTTTTCTGATTTTGGCGGCGTGGCGCGCCACTCCGCGCGAACTTCCTACAGAGAAACGCGTGGCAGAAGCAATGCGCCACGCGGCCGTCTCTATTACCGTAACCTCAGCCACGGACGCGCTGGCATTTTTAATTGGAGCAATGGCGCCTCTGCCTGCTGTCATTTATTTCTGCCTTTATTCAGCGGCGGCAATTTGTTTCATTTTTGTGTATTTTATGACAATCTTCGTAGCCACGCTATCGATTCAAGGGCGATGTGAGACTCAAAATCGAAACGCATTGCTAAATATCGAGTGTATTTGCTCAAAAATTGGTACGTATGTACATATTGTTGACGGATTTTATACAAGAAAACTAAAATTTTTAGAAAACACGGATTTATTCACTCGCATTTTTAACACGGGAAATCGTGGAAATAGTTGTAAAAATGGAAATGATGTAATGTCAACAAATTCTAATTCGCTAAACACAATTAGCTGTATCTTATCTTTTCCTTCTTCGACGCCTTTATCGACCGTCTCATTTTCGTCGTCACTGCGATCACTGACCGCTTTGCTCAAAACGCGAAAGGCTTTTTCGCAAAGCAGAGAAAATAAAAATAAAAAATATCTTGGAAAAACCAATGCATTTTGGTACGAGCACTTTTTTATGAATTTATATGTGCCATTTATTTGTCGACCAGTTGTACAGATAGTAACACTACTCAGCTTTTTATTCTACACTGCAGTAACGGCTTATGGTGTAACAAAGGTTGTCGTCGGCTTTGATGTAGGATATTCTTTTTTGAAATAATTTGCTAAAGCATACAGTAAGTCTAATAAATAATTTACGTGTGTGCATTGCAATAAATTACAAAATCAAATTATGCCTTAAATTTAGCTGGCGAACATTCTCGCTTACGATTCGCCATCGCGTCGATTTTTAGAATTACGCGCCAAATATTTTACGGACGAGTTATCCCACGTTGACGTGGCCGTTTTGTCACCGCCAGCAATGATCAATTTTACGCAACGTTCAAATTTTTTACAAATTGTCCAAGAGTTTGGTACTGTGAAAAACTGTGTGGCAATAGAGAAGGCAATAGATTTTTGGTATTTCGACTGGAAAAATTATATGGAAAAAATTGGATTTGGCAATTTGCTTTCCGCCACTTTCGACGTTAATGAGTTTGTATGATTTGAATAAAAATTTCAATCTAAAACTTTTTCACTAAAACTCACCTAACTTTAAAAATTTCCAAACACTGTTGAGTGATTGTGTATATGCGTTGATCTATGTTGGAATAGGTTTTCTAAAAGTAGTAAAATTGCTGGTAAATTAACAAATAAAAGAATAATGAGAAAAGGAGCATTTAAAAAAATTAAGTGTACTCTCTCTCTACAATTTCCTTTTCACCGTCTTCACTTATCCTGGCACAAAATTGCAGGTATTAAACGAAAGCCTCCACTTATTTCACGCCAGTGACGATAAAGCGAAATACGATCTGATTTTTGGTGATGGCGAAGTCCAAATGTTTCGCTTTTCGGTGGCCATGAATTTGACAAATTTGGCCACAAATTCTCAAATTTTGTCATGCTCGAAAGCGTTTCGGTATTTGAGATTTGTTGTTTTGACTTTTCTCGACGTTTGTTAGAAATTTATTAATATGTAAAATATTAGGGCTTTGTGTGAAAAGCACTCCATATTCCGCATTACTACTTATTCGCCGCTGTGGAATTTGGCAGACCAATATGAAATTATTTGGCCACAAACGATGCAAGACCTCTATATTTCTATTGGTACGTCTCACATTATATGTATATGGTGTCTAAGCGAAATATAAAAAATTGAGGAATGTACCATTGGTACCTAATTTTGAATCGGTTTGGTATGAAAAAACAAAAGTTGGAACTCCACTGGGACGGTACGCTCTGTATAATTACGTGAAATTTTAAATTATTATTTTTTATATCAAAAGCCAATTTGATTGTTATATTGTTGTAAATTTAACATTACTTCCTTTACATGGATTTAAATTATTTATTACAATGTAACTTAAAGCAAAAAATTAAGGTGTAATGATGGCAGTAAGTCTAGTGGCAATACCGCATCCCATTTGTGCGGTGGCTGTAGGCTCGAGTATCGCCTCGGTGGGCTTTGGCGTGATCGGGTTCATGGCATGGTGGGACGTTGCCTTGGACGCCACTTCCATGATCACGATGGCGATGAGTGTGGGTTTTAGTGTCGATTTTGCGGCGCACATCACGTACGCATACACGCGGCAGAGCGCATATTCCAGGCATGTGAATTCAATTAAAAATGTTTTTTGAAAAAAGTGAATGCTTTATGTACGAAAAATAAGTATACACCAAACACTTTCAGTGCTAATTTGGTGTCCACTGAGCAAATGCGATTGGGCAGAGCTTTGGCGTGCGTCGGCTGGCCAATCACTCAATCATCCATATCTGTGATCCTGGGAATCAGCACACTGGCTACTGTAGACACTTATATTATCCAAAGCTGTTTCAAAACCGTTATTCTCGTTATATGTCTTGGTACTTTTTATACAAACATATTGAGACATACATAAATAGGCATACACATGCATTTTCATACATACATTATTAATTTTAGGTGTATTCCACGCACTTCTTTACTTGCCATTAGCGCTCATGCATTTGCATATTCTAATGAATCGTCTTACATCAATGTTAGAGAAGAATAGAGAAGGTGATTAAAAGTCATAATGTAACACTCTCATATAAAACTTTTTATGAAAATCACAAAAATGACATATGTACATATATAGAAAATGCTAAGTTAATTTCTGCTTACTCTAAAAAGTAGTTAATTGCCAAAAAATACGAATTTTTCAAAGAATTTTTAAATATATTTTAATTTTACGTTTTTCTACCTCAGCGAACATCTTACACATTATTAGCATACCCCAATTAATCGGTCTCCACATTCGATTCCAAGCTATTTTCTTGTGGTGGGGGGATTACTGAACATTTTTTCTGCAATATATTTTGTTATAGACATTTTGTACTCGTGGGTTGTTTACTTTGAAAGTTATACTCCCCACCTCATCTTCTTCTCCGCCGTACATTTTTCCCCCTCTTTTGAACATGTTCTTTTTTTCTTTTTTTATTCCTATTCGTTCTTTCGTTTTTATCCGCATTCAAAATACATCCAAACGGCGGCTGTTTCACATTACCCAGAAAGCGGAAGGAGCAAAAATTTGGCAAAATATTTCGGCGGAAAGCCGTAAGAGAACGAAAAAAAGTGCCGCAATTTTTTGCACTTTTTTCTATGCATAAAAAGGCTCTCCATAACTTTCTTTGCTTATATTCGCTTTGTTCTTTTGTACGTGCTTTTATTTATGCGCTTGTCTTTTACCCTTTTTGACAATATCTGTTTTCTAAGCTGAAAAAAGCGCTCATGTCTGCGTTTACCCACAATTTGGAGAATTCAGACCGCTGACATTACCAGGAGATTTCCGGGAGTGGGTTTTTCGCTTATTTCTGACCTTGCCATTATCAAAAACAATTCATAACATAAGTTTGGATTTATATGTATTTACTTCTTTTTTTCTTGAAAATTGCTAGTATTTTTCCTTATTTTTGAACTTTTTCGATTTCAATTTTAAAACCTTTTTTACTTTTTTTATACATAATCACTTTTCCTTTTTTGTTTATTTTGTTATTAATCTGCTTGTCTGCTTTTAAATGCATCTTTGTTTTTTTCTATTTCCTTATCGCAAAATTTTTCAATTTACCAAAAAATACAATAACATTTTGCTTTGAGGGCTTATTTTATTTAAAAAAGTATTTTGATTTTTTTATTTGCTATTTCATTCATTTCTAACCGTATTCTCACTTATACATATATTTAGTTTCAAGCTTTTTTTACCGGATAATATATATTTTTCGAAAATTATTCCAAAATGTCTCTACATGTGCGGCTTTCTGTAAAACGTTTAAGAATATGAATTTTGCATAATGAAGAATTTCGCGGTGGTCATGGAATTGTTTAGGATTTGTTGTGCTTTAAAATCAGAATTATGCTTAAATATTCATTTTTGCATTTCATATATCATTTATGTTGAAATAATGAGGTAAAAAATTTCAATAACACAATTTAACAGCACTTACACGTAGCTGCAGGGGTCATCCGTTTTTGTACCCGAAAGCATTTCTAAATCTACTTATACATATTATTTTCATTTTCACAGGGTCATTTTTTGTTAAGCTCGAAAGAATTTAAAAATTTGTCAATCCAAAAGTAACAAAATTAATGAATTTTAAAAGTTAAAGGAGCACCATGTAATGTATGTACGTGAGAAAAACTCAAAAAGACCAAAAAGAGACAAGACATCCGGTAAAGAATGCCAATGAACTCATTATTTGGCGAGGAGCAAGGGAAAGGTACCCGGAACCACTTAGCTACATTTTCATTTCCCATAATTTTCTATTTCATGTAAACATACAAACGCTCCACATACACACAAAACATGCAAAAACACATAGTATGTTTCTCCATTTTTTCATTTTTCTTACGTTTCTTTTGTTTTAAACAACGAAGAAGAAAGAAGAGTAGAAAGAGGAGGGTTAATGTGAATGCTCTCATCTCATCAAGATATTTCAGCCATCGCTGCTGCTGCTTCTTCCACTGCTGCTAAATATACAATGGCGGCCGTGGTTTAGCAAGCGCAATTCCTCCATTTTTGTCATTATTATATATTTTGTGGGTCTTTCTTATTTTATTTTATTTTTTGATATTAGTAAAGAGGCAGCTTTAAATGACGTGATATTTTTAATCAGTGATAAAAACCAATCGTGACTAACAATAATGCCGTTTAAATGTTGTGACAGAAGGATAAATTTATTTGATATTTACATATATATGTATAATCATGGAGTATTAAACTTATGTATATGAAAAATTGTACTAAAAAATGATCACCTGAAAAAAAACTTAATGTGTGTTTTATAGATAATTCCTATGTGTAGTAATCTTTTCCAATAATTTGGTGCAGATGTTGGTAATTTGAGTCACTGATTTCGAATATTATATAAATATTCAATACTAGTATTTAAGAAAATATTACTTGCAAACTTCATCAAAATTTTCATCTTCATACTTGTTTGATGGAATTGTTTGGCTATCAAATACAGAATCAGGGGCCCGAAAATCTCATGATTATGAGCTAAACTTTAACCGATTAAAATCAAAAATGATTGATTCCAAAGTGTTCGTATGTGTTGCATAGGTTTATAGAAAACATTCAAAAAATATTAATGAAAGTGTTTTTCTTTCAACAAAATTTACAGAAATTTCATTTTTGAAATCATGTTGAATAGATTTAACTTCATTTGTGCTACTAGATTTATCAAAAAATTATATATTGAAATTTTCTGACAAAGCAATGCAAAATTTTCTGATAATCTAATATGTACATAGTTTTTTTGTTTTTTTTTCTCATTAAAAATCTTTGAAACAAAATCGTTTCAATCCTTTCTTTGCCCCTATTTCCACCCCTCTATCTTAATTCATTTTTGTCTGTAATGGAAAGTGTGCTATTATACCATTCCCGTGACTAAAGGCAAAAACAAAAAGCAAGCAAAAAACCGTTTCACATTAATTTAATACTTGACATGTGTTTGCTTCTTCCTCTTTTTCCCATTTCTGTTCTTTCTCTGTGTTCTTCTTCATCTTTTTTTTAATTTCGAGTCCATTTTCTCGAGAAAAGCAATAAATGCGCGAACTTCACGTCTGAATGAATGAGTTTTCTGAGAAGCGCCGACATGGCTGCTGGCGTCCTCCCTTTTCGTCCGATTCTTAACATGGAAAATTTTGGAAAAAAAACTAATTGAAAAATGTTACATTCGATCTATTTTTGAAATTTATTTGAGAGGTGTGATATGTATTCGCGCATTTACTCGTTTTTCGTTATAAATTCAGCATACTTGTCTCTTAATTTTTAGAGTTAAGTGTTGGCTTTGTTGAAAGTCATGTATGGGAAATTCATGATTGATTACTGTAAAAATAATATTTTTGGAAAAATACTTATTTTGGTAAGTTTGAGATGTTTCTGGATTGGGTGTATCTACCGTTGGTGAACGTGATTGATTATGTGAAAAATGATTTTATTTGGGAAATTTTTCTGCCTAAAGCCTTGTTATTCTTATTATTGTGTTAAATTTTCTTTAAAAACCAAATAAAGAGGAACACTTTAAAATGAATGTGAGGAACACTTTGGCGTTTTGGATAATAACTAACGTATTCTCAGGAAAATGTAAACCTTTTCTGAAATTGTAAACATTAAAAATGCAGTTATTATCATTCTTGCATTTTCGCTGGGTGTCAATTGCCCAAGTTTCTAGAAATTTTTTGAACAAAACGTTAAAAATATTATATCATCGTCACATGTAAGTGATGCCAAGAGTGACAAATTGTTAGCGGCAAAGATTGAATATGATTAGTTAGGTGTAAAAAATGTGTGTTATGATAAATTATGTATGAGAGAGGCGAGTTGGCTGTATATCGTGTGTGTGTTGTGAGTATTCAACGAGCTTTGAACATACGAAGATGCTTAAGCGTTTTTGAAAAGAAACCGTTTCAATTCTAATGTCATTTTTCAGTAATTTGTGTGTATGTTTCTATTATACACATATACTCACTTTTATGCAAAACAAGCACACATGCACACACCACAATCACAATCGTATTACATACGTGTAAAAATCACACATTCATCGTTTGACGAGGTTAATTTAAAGAAGAAACTCATTTTTTATATTGAAGACTCTAGGGTGCGCCCTCATCACTTGTTCCTGTGTCTTTCTCTTTTATTCTATTTTTTCCTCGGTCTTTCTCTTTCCTTTATTCTATTTTTCTCTTTGCTTCTTTTTGTTCGCAGTTTTCTGCTTAATTTGTCCTGTATAAATTCATAATTTTTGAACATTTTAAAAAGGGCATTTACTTATACCTTATACCGTAATAAACTTTATTTTGAAATTTTTAATGCACTTTTATTATACATATATTTTTGCATACATCAAGATTTGTTTTAAAATCATCATTTACTGTGTTAAAATTTAAGCTTTTCATAACAAAAAAAAGTCTTTTTTCGCTCTTATCTCAATACGAGATGATTTACTTGAAAAATATCAATTAGTGATTTCTTTTTTTCTCTATGTGAGATTAAGCCGAACAACAAATTATTATAAAAAAGAATAATTATTATTAAGTTTGCCCGTGTGATAATTGTTATTGATTGTGTATTTTTTTAATTTTCTTATTTAAATTATTAAAGATGGCTTCCCTATAAATTTTCAAAAATTGTTTCAAAATTTGAAAGAAAACATAATCTTTTATAAAAAAAATTGCAATAGCATAAAAATATGTATGTTTTAGCAGCATAAAAATATGTATGTTTTAGTAAAAATATGTATGTTTTTTTTGTATGTTTTAGCATGTTTGGATGAGAGATTTTAACAATCACATCGGATAACTGGCATTTATTTGTTTTCTGCCACCATTTCTCGGCGCACACCCTAAAATTAACCCCTTTCAAAACCGCCGCTCGAAAAGTGTGGTTGGCGGCCGGCCTCTGAATCCCAGCCATACGATTCTCCCCAGAACCGGCCCCGCAGCACCAACCGTAACACCGACCGCGGGTGGTTTTAGCGGTCTGCGTTATAGTGCGGCCACTAAACAACTCAACATCAACAAATTTACGTCTTCAAATTCAGTGGTGGCTGCGACAACAGCGCGACCCAACAGCAGCAACTCGTTTACCAACAGCAACACCAGTAGTAGTGTAGCAGGTGTGGGTGGCAGTGGTCATTGCTGCGACTGCGAAAGGTGCTATCAGCAGCAGCAACAACAGCAGCAGCTTCCACAGGCGCCAACAGCATCCGCGTTGGCGCATCACCACCAACAACAGCAACATCACTTTTGCTTTCAACAGCATCACCTGCCCCACTCACCACATTCATCGCATGCTCCGAGTACAGCGGACGAATCGAAAATTTGTTTTTGCTGTTGTGAAGGTGAGGAGATGATGAATGGCGGTGGAATGAGCGCAGGAGGATGTAGCAGCGCCACCAGTACCAGCAGTGGTCAGAACAATTTCATTGCAAATTGTGCTGCAGCTGCGTCCGCCGCTGCAGGAAGCCAAACCATTGAAGACCAGATAAAGTTCGTCGATCGTATTATGAAGGTCAGCACATATTGAAAATATTTTATTTCTTTTTTTTGTATTACTAACACATAAATTTTTCAAAATTGCGTGGAACCTCAGAATACAAAGCTTAAAAAAGTCCTAGTAGTTATGTATAGACAAAATGAAGGATTTATTCTAAAAATTGAATACATTGTTTCAAATTTAATTTTTTTTATTGTATTTTTCATTGATTAAAATAATTAATTTTTTATTTTTCTTTCGACATTTTACCAAAGCGCCAACAAAATGGATTAACAAGTTTTTATTTTGAAAATTTCCGTTCGCTAATCCCAGCATTGGCGTTGGAATTGGCAAAGATTATATGAAAATTTGACACTAAACTAAAATAAAAATAAAAAGGCGGAAAAGGAGAACATATTATATCGATGGGGAGATATACACGGGAAAACGTTTCACTTTCCTCCCACGGGAACAATCAGTTAAAAAATTCGCCACAAATAAAAATGACAAAAATTGGCGTGCAAAATTTCAAATAAACAAAAAGTAGGCAGAATTCACTATGAAAGTTTCATGCAATTTTATAATAACTAGTAGATCCCTAAAAGACGAATAAACCAAAAGTGACCAAGCAAATGTCAATAAAGCATTACTTACTACTTCTGAAAAACACCAATATATTTTGCAAGAGTTTTTGCAATAGGAACACCAACTTTTTGGGATTTCCTGGCAAAACAAATATCATATTCGTAATCAGGGCGGAAAACTAGCCCGGAAAAAGTAAAAGTCGGTATTCTGGGGGGGGGGGGGGG
>SAUE01000105.1:113869-125985 GCA_009724625.1 Deladenus siricidicola | reverse complement strand
CTTTTTGTGTTTGTAACTTGGACATAATTGAAAGGCTGAAAATTTAGAGTTAGACTAAAGCGAATATGCTGTATTCAGAAAAGACACTGAAAATACATTTTTTAGAAACAGAAAGAACAGAATTCAAGAGAGACAGAAAGAACATAATTCAGAAGAAACAGAAAGAACAGAAATCAAGAGAAACAGAAAGAACAGAATTCATGAGAGACAGAAAGAACAGAAATCAAGAGAGACAATAAACAGAAAGAACAGTATTCAGGAGAGACAGAAAGAACAGAAGTCAAAAGAGACAAGAGACAGAAAGAACAGGAATCATGAGACAGAAAGAACAGAATTAATTTCAGCCATTTCATTTTCATTCATTTCAGCTCAGTCACCGCCCGAAGGGCGGCCATTCAAAACTAGTCTGGTTAAAAATAGACATCGGATTCGTAATCAGCGAGGTCGATAAATTCTGTATACAGAAAATCAGCTCTCAAAGTTTGGTAAATTGCTTTACGCACACTTTTAGTGTAAGGTGGACCATATGTGGACTTGTTTTTTTGGGATCGTATTTGTACCGTCCGAACCAAGGAAATTTTTTCGTAATTTCAGTAAAATCAGAAATCACGTGATCGTTAGAGTGATGTAGCACTTACTTACCCCACTATATTAAAATGTAAAAATGAATAAAACTAAAAAAACTTATGCACCAACTTATTTACTATTGCTTGTATTTTTTGTATCCGCGGTAACACATTTTCACCCCGAAAATTATGGACGCCAAGGTAGGAAGATGAGCATTGAAATTCTGCATTTCCGCTATAAAATGATTTTGAAATTTCTCGAAAAGAAGCACAATTTTTATTAAATTTTCTGTTACTATTCTAATTATTTTTTACAATTTCATTCAAAAAGTTCAAAAAAAGTATATATCATAAATATAATATGCAATAAAAATAATATTCACAATCACAAACTTGAAAAGCGAAAGAATCAAACAATGGCTATACATCCATCGCCCGAGTATAAATAATTTAAGTCAATATTCAACCATATAGACAAATAAATCATATTTCGGCGAAGGGGTCGTTTTGGCCGGTTTTCAAAAGGTCAAAATTTTCAAAAAATCAGTCAAATTTTATGGCCCTCGTACGTCGAAGGACAAAACTGAATATGCTTTAAAGCGCACTTTGATGAACTCCTTTTTGGGGGCATAAGTAAAAATAGGAAATTTTTGGAGCGTATCTCCACTAACTTTTTAACTAAAGTACCCCTTATTTTTTGGCCGGTGTGCGCGTTGGGAAGGGGGGGGGGNGGGGGGGGGGCGGGCATGATCCCCCTTGTCGATGTATGAAATACATATAAGTGATTATCTAGACTATGCGAGATGTTTGGAGAAATATTCAAAAATGAATGAAGGAAAATATAAACTAAAAATTTGAAGCTCCTTATCTCACCAGAAAACGGACATTAAAAGCCAAAAATTGAGCTTCATAATAAAATCTGTCATGGCTTGTTATTCACATAAACTGTGAGGAAAGTGTGCGAAATTTAAGCGAGCTGTCCGCGCCGCAAGAGAACAGTCGGAGATTCGGGTCGACGAAAACTTGCTGAACTCCCTGGACGCTCGAAGAGCCGAGTTTGCGCAGGGTAAAGCCGCTTCGCGTCACGTGCTCGCAGTTGAGAGTGTACAAAAGTTGTGGGGACGTGTCGGTTGACCACACCTATTTCACCAAAATTGCAATAAATGTTCTTGAATTTGGGTATTAAATCAAAACATTACTTATCACCGAAAATAAAACGTACTTTAATGTCCCCTTCACTGGATCCGGTGACCAATACGTCGCAATTCGGATCCACACACATACACCGTACCGCGCCATTGTCGAAAGCCTTGAATACGCTTCGCAATTGGCATTGTCTCAAATCCCAAACGCAAACTTCGCCGTGGCGACCGCCCGACAAAATCGACTGAAATTAAAAAAAATTATGAACGTTTATCAAAAGCAAACAAAAACGTGACAATTTTTCTTTCGTATTTCAAAGTCAAACCTGGGAATTTGAGAGGTATAGTACGCATGCAGCGCCTTCCTGATGCTGACCCACAAAAGAGTGTACCATGGATTTGCTTTGGGGCATCAGCGTATCCCACAAGATGATGTTTTGCTCACCCGCGCTATGACCAGCGGTTACCAGTAGTGAACTTGTCTGACCGAGGAATTTCACATCCATCGCTGACTTTGTGTGACATCGCTGGCTCTGAACAAAAACTAGTTAATGAAATGTTTTGACGAAAGTTCGATCATGCTACTTCACTTTCAAAAAAAGTGCGAAAAATAATTATGTATGTTGGTAATCATGAATTTCGATCATTATTTTTTCATTAAAAAATTGGCTTACGAAAAAAGGTCGACGAGTGTGTTGAGACGCTTGCCAAATACACAAAAGTCCGTCGCCGTCCACGGCTGCAAATTTATTGCTATTTTGTGCGAAGGCCAATTTCGAGACCTTCGCAAATTGACCGGCGGCTCGCGCCGTAAAGAGTGGCTGATCCACACCCCACTCCCACATCAATATCGAGCCGTCCGACGAACCACTCACATCTAAGATATACAAAAAAGGTAAATTAAAAACCATAAATCCAAAGTTTAATTTATTTAAGAAAAAATGAGATGAAGTTTAAAAACAAACAGTATGGGAGAGTGGAGTGCGATTCCAAGCGTCGAATTCCGGATACGGGTCGCTTTCGAAGCTATAAACAAAAGTTTTTAATAATCCCAAAAATTATTAAGCAAAAACAATAGTTATAGACCAAATTTAAAACAGAAATTTGCCACAAAAATCAAATACATATTTAACGACCACACAATATCTAACTATAAATAATTTTACAATATTTTGCACATTGAATACCTTTTGTAATGCTACTCGACTTCTATCAACAACGAACGAAGTAATCTGCCGCAAAATTAGACGTTTAGCGAAAGATTTAAAAAAGTTATCTCCAATTTATAAGCTTAGATTACTAAAAGCCCAGGGTTACAGGGGTTAGTCAAATCAAAATTTTATACTATAACGTATTTGGCTGCAACTGGGAAATAAATTTTGTGACTGGAAAAATTAAATAATATTATATTTTCTAAAAATGTTTCGTTTTACTTTCAAAACTTAAAAAAAATCATACATAAGCGGATCCCTGCACGCCACCGCCGCGTCCGCCTCCACCCACACCGTTGGCCGCAGCATGACCTTGATGCTGGTGAGGATGGTGGTGATCGTGAGTGGTAATGAGCTGATAGTCGTCATTATCGCGTAACGTATCGCGCTGAAGAGATTGCATGGCAATGTCCAATTCCACGCGACTGCTTAAAAAGCTTCCGCCGCGCTGATAGCGGCCAAAATGACGATCGCTTTCCTCGAACACTTTCTCCAGACTGATCTCTTGAATCTCGCGACCCGTCGACACAACGATGCAACCGGGTCGCACCTAAAACGAGATACCATGAATAACCCAAGGCGTATTAATACATGTTAATCAGTAAAAATATACTCACTGAATTGCATGCAAAAGCCACAATCGGCTCATGTTCTCGTTGAATAATTTTCATTGGCTCTGAAGTGACACCGGCTGCGGCAAATTCGCCGGCGGCTGCGCTTCCGTGACCGTTTGTAGCATGCGACGATGTCCCAGCGCCCGATGAAACTGTACTGGCATAATCTCTAACGTCCTAAAATAATTCAAATTATAAAACAAAGACAAAATTTTTTATCAAATTTAAAATTATAAAAAGTTAATTTTTTAAATATTGTTAAAAAAATTTATTAAGGTGCAAAAAAATCAGTAATTAGAAAAATTTCATGAACTAAACATAAACTTTTGCAAAAAAAATTTTTTTTCAGAAAATAAATATTTCTTAGCAACAAACTTTTTTCATATCGTTTTTTTCAAGTTCTTCACAACTTTTTACGGTTCATTTTTCCAGTTAATTTCCGGGTAAACTCAGTTTGCTAAACTGTTCCGACATTTTATTTTATGTTTAAATGCGATGATCTAAGAGCAAGGAGGGGGGAAGTCGTACCTTCAAAAAATACACTTTTCCAAGCACCTCAGAAAAACACCAATAAAATAAAAATTTAACAAAATAACTTCGTAAAAGAAAAATCACTTGTAAATTTACGAAATGAAATACAAAATAAAGTCACTTTGAAATGATTTTAATGCATTTTTTGAGTGATTTTCGACGTTACGAAGTGATTTTTTCGGCTGTCTAAGAGCAAAACCAGTTATTTAAATACGCTATTTATTGCACCCAAAATAAAGCTTTTAGGTCTAATTTTTCCGTTTCTCAGCAGCTACACGTCGTACATCAAAAATTCTTTCATATTCGGAATTAGCGTCACAAATCAGACCGCATTTTTATAGCAAAAATAGAAACAAAAATGTAGACAAAAAAAATTCAAATGACAAAAACTTTTTTCGGAACTGAAAAAAGTTTTCTTCCTACTTTATCCTACAACTGCAAAACATACCGTTGAACCGCCGCGCCCAAAGATGTGCTTGATAAAATACGACGATAAATTTTCCTGCCGCACCAAAAATCCCCAAAGTCGGCGCGCAGCGCCAGCACCGCGCTTCTCGCTCTCAAATGGCGTGTTGCCCGACTCAAGAAGAATACTGTACTTGCGGAGAAGTGGCGTCTGTTGTACGGTAGCCGGAATAGCGTCAACGAACGTGTTACGAAGTAAAGAATCAGGACATCCACCCTCAAAGCCTTCAAGCATCTCCTCGAGTTTTTTCGTCCACTCGCTCAACACTTTCAAGACGTTATCGATGTTTAATGAAGTGGTGGTAATATCTAACAAATTGTATAATTATAATCACAATAAATTTAAATCTCAATTTTTAAGTGATCATAAGACTTCGTTAAGGATAAATTGCAACATTCGAAATAGGCATTTGACTTCATTCTGTTATGGAATTAAGCAGTAACTTCACAGTCTACAGAGCAATGCAAAATTTGTTCCCGTCCAACCCGAAATTTTTTGCAATACCCTGTAATTTTTGAAGGGATGAATCGCACACATAGTAATCCATGCGAAGAAAGTACTAACATATAACCGTAGAGAAACTATTAAAAAACCTTGTAAATCAAAACCGGCCAACGCAACAAATGTACGAATGCGCTGTTGAATGTGAATAACGCTGGCAAGACGCAAAAGCAGCCACGCGTAGTTGTTGACAAGAATTCGCGGATCCGTCGCGGGACCTCCTAAGCTTTTGCCATCATCAACGGCCAATGCAGCGCTGGTCACGGCGTGCAAATCCTCTGTTAGCGAACTGCCGTCGACGCCGTTGATGGATTCTTCGTCGTCCTCTTTTCCGTCATCCTCTTCCGAATCGTAAGAGAATGAGGATGCACCTCCTGCGTCACGCGTATTAACCTAAAAAATAGTTTAGAACAATATGTAGTAGATGACAAAGTCTGAATCGCAATAAAACACTATTTCAATTAATGTCTACAAATAAAATAACACGGCAATCACCTTTTCAGCAAAAAATTGCACAATATGCTTGCTGGGCGGCACCCAGCAAGAAACCATCTGCTCTGAAGCTGTTATAGGCCGATTAACCAACGACGAAAAAATGTGCGAAGTTGGAGTTCTCGCTATTTCTGCGCCAAAGACTTTGGCGTGAAGTTTAGCGCGAATTGCTGCCGAATCGGCGTCAAATTGGTGGTTGGGCAGAGCGGCGTGCTGTCGAGACAGCGAATCACTTTTGTCGATATTGACCCCGGCGGCTGGATTCGAAATACTCGGTGCTATAAAATTAAATAATACATAAATGTTTGTAAAAATCAATATGAAAAAAAATTCACCCAAAATATTTTTCAAAAGCTTACGTGGTGGGCGTACAGGCACCGTACTGCGCAATTTTTTTTCGCCACCACCGCCAAAAATCACGCCAAAATTGTGTTCATCGAGACGGTGGGCGCAAAGGCGATACAACCATCGTGCGTCGTATATGGTGAGCGCGTAGCAAAAAAGCGACATCGTAATGGAGATAAAAAACTCTACAAGCAACAACCGCAAATTGGGTGTGTCCTCGTCCTTTTCGCGACTCAGCAACGCCACCAGTCCCTCTACTCCTGGCCATTTTGACGGTGAACTTTTTATGAAAATCTGCAAACAAGTTAGTACAAAAATAAAACAAATCGGAAAAAACAAATTCGTTTGTAAGCCATAAAAGACTTCTATAAAAAATACTGTTGTGCGTTTTATCCGTGAATTCAAAAATACCTCGTCCGTCAACGGCGAATAATTGGGCGCCAATCTTGACGTTAAAACTCCAGTTGCATTCGTGGTTGATGCTGAACGAAAATGGTAAATGTCAGAAAGTGATTGGTAGACACACGACGAAAGCCCTTGACAAAGATTGTAAAGCATGAACGCCTAAAACATTTTTAATTAACGATATTTCTATTTAAAATAAACTGAAACCATACTTTTGGAAAGCTAGTCTCCACTGTGGGCGGTTCTTCAAATTCGGCGACGGTTTGTAGAATATCGTTGCTTTGGTTTTGCATAAAATAAAGCGGAGATGTAACAAACATCCGACACGAAGTCAATGCGGATGCCAATAACGGAAACGAATGAATGTCGGGAATTGGCTCTAAAATAACTTCCTTTTATTTGTGTGTTGTCACCATACGTTAATATTAACAATAAAACAACGAGTAGAATTTCAAATAATGCATAAAGTAAAAATTTAATTTTATAAAAAATAATCAACCATTTGTGAGAAAACGAGCCACGCCACTGTCACTTTGTATCTCCAACAGAAGTAATAACAACTCCATTTGAATAGAAGTGAGCCGATAATTTTGAGCACTATGAAGTGAACAGTACGAAATTAAAATCCGCAACAACTTTTCGTGCCCACGCAGCCAATTCCGTCTACGTATCATGTTTCGTAAACGCTGTTTGAAATTGATGCGGTCCAGTCGTAGCGACTCATGAAGTGGAGGATCGGCAGATACCGCTTGCGATGCAGTGCGTGAGGCGGCGCTCAGTGAAAAACGTCTGCTAGCTACTCCACCCACACTAAAATTTTATATTCATTTGGTCTCCCACAAATACCACTAAATCAAAAACGTCATCGCAAATTAAAAATTGATTTTTTTGTAAATCATAAATACATTTGCCATGTTTCTAGAAAGATCTTAACAATAAAGATATTTTTATTTTTTTAGTATTAAAATATATCAAACCTTTCTACGTTCTCGCCAGAATATAAAGGAACGTCCACGTCTTCTTCATCTACCACTTCGAAATCGTCGCCCTCTGAAATCGACGAAGACGGTTGAAAGTCATTCGGTCGAAAATCACAAATTTCGTGTAAAACCTAAATATTATTTTTATATTTAGCATTTATTTAAAATTTACATAACGTTTATAATAAGTTAATACAAAACGTTAATAATAAGTTACCTCGCATTCGTTTTCAAGCCAATTAAAAAGCTCAAAACGTAATTGCCCGCCGTTAATTTCAAAACCGCTTGCCAGCGTCGCTAACTCGTCCATCATGACACGAAGGACCGCTACGTACTTCAAATGTTCACTCTATTTTAGATGGTGAAAGCCACAATTAAGGAGAAGGTGCAAGAGTTGCGGCGTTAAAAGCGACTGTTGAAATGCTACGCCTTGTGGATCTAAATCCAAATTCGGAGCGACTCCGTTCGCCTTTTCGCCGGCATTTCCATCGCTTTCTTCGTCGCTCCATTCCAGCTCGAGTCGATCCTCGTCGACGACATTCGTGGGTGCCGACCAATCCAAATCCTCTGCCTTTTCCTTCAATTAAGATTATAAAGTAGACTCAACATAAATTGTCCGAATGCTAATATACCTCAAAAAATTATATTTACCTTATTATCGCTCTTCTCAGCTGTCAATCCCGACGAACCATTTAGGGCGTTCACATGATTGAAAAGAAATGCCGAGTCACAATTCGACGATGAGAACTGCTTGGGTAAACGTGATAGAACATCGAGCGCCAAGAGCGGGCAGCCCAAAGCGATGTGCGCCGACGCGGTACGAAAATATAAGCGGCGTTCGCTGGGCGTCACGCGACCTTCCAGCTTCTTTGCGAGTGCCAAAAACTGTTCCGTGCTCGCCACCTGGATGCCCACGTTTGTTAGGCGTTGCCGCACCTAGAACAGCGTGTAAAAATATAATAAAATATAGAAATAAAAAATCACAAATCATCTTAAAATAGTCAGTAAAAAGCTTCAAATAAACAGAAAAATGTTTTACCACAAGCGGATGACGTCGCAAGTACGAATAAAAGTTAAATATATCCGAAAGTGAATGTTCTGTAAGGTTAGTCTCCAGAATATGGTCTTTGCTCGCTTCCTCCACCAAAGTGGACGCTGCGTGCGCGTATTCCTTGATTAGCCAAAAAGCCATAGACCTCTCGAAAGGATCCTTAAAACCGAAATCAATAAACATCAGTCCATTTTTGTTACATCAAAATATGACAAATTCATATGCTGGGTAATTAAAAAAAGGTAAACATTTCAGTGTACGTATCCTATAAAAAAAATAAAAATCGACAATTTTCAATAAAAAACAATCAAAAAATATGCAAAAAGTCTATAATATTCAAACATAATATTTAAAAAAACTTATCGACTGCTATTCGGAAAAGAAGCAAAGTTGATCTCTTCGCTAAACAACTCGTTGGACTTGATACGACGCACGTCCTCGACGGTGCATCCCAATACTTCACGGCACAATAACTCGGTCATTAGCTCATTCTGCTTCTCAGGATCTGTCTCATACAGCCTAACCACAACCAATGCCAATTGAAGGTCATTCAAGCATGAAATAATTGTCTAAAAAATCAAATAAAAACTAAAAAATAATTTATTAAAACACAAGAAAAAAACGGACAAGGTAAAATCAAAAATTTTTTAAAAATTACCTGAACGGCGTCCTTAAGCGAACCACCGAGAAGGAAAAATGCAGCGGCGTGTTGAAACCTCTGCTTACTTCTCAAGGCAAATGCGTTCTTCAACGCAGCCTTTTTCCACTTTTCATCCGTAAAATCTTCTCGGAAAAAGTCGTAAATTCGCCCATTATTTACCGTCTACAATTAAAAGTAAACAACAAAATAATTCGGAGAATAATTTACAAGAAACCTTAAACAAGTGCATTAAAACATTCTTCTTCCTCAGCGCCAAATAAAATAGCGACGCGTCCATGGGATCTTGATTTTGTTGGAAAGCCGACTTGGCCATCTGAAAATAATATTTAAAACAAAATTTTATCGTAACAAAGATTAAACCTTTTCCACGCAAATTCTCAAAGTTGACGTATTTTTCAACCACCAAGCAACACCAAACGCCCTGAACTCATCCCACATCTCCTGAGACTTCTGGCAACAAGGAATGGCACTCAATAATTCCATCTCTGTCACCGAATGAAAAGCCCAAATGACGTGAGCCGAAGATATACCTCTAAAACGCAATTTTAATTAAAAAAATTAAAATTGTCCATACGATTAAAAACATGAAGTGCAGTGACCCCAAAACCATGTACTAACCTGGCTTTGAGCACTTTACGCTGTTTCGGCGGCAAACACAAAAGTAAATATTCGTGTTGTTTCATCGCCATCAAAAAGCGTAGTCCACATTCGTCCACCGTTTCCGTGCCCATTGTCGCATTCGCGTAGCCGGTGGCGGTACTGTCGCCCAACGTAGAAGCAATCACCGGCTTTAAGGCGGCATTCGCATGCGCCAATTTATCCATAACATTTGAAGAAAAGTGGCTGATGGTGTCAGCGATCGCCAGCAAATGCATTTGATCCACGCTCGAAAGGCCAGGCAGATGAGTGTGCGTCAACATTTCGGTTAACAACCTACTGTGACGCATTGTGAAATTCGTAGCCGTGTTCGCCGCGGAGCTTTGGTGATAGTGTTCACTGCCACCCGAGGAATGACGTGTTCGAGCGGATCGTTGAGAGAGGTTGTCGTCATTTTGAATGCCATCCAGCACTTCGTCCAAATCTTCATCCGATTCCGCGTCGTTAAACAGAGAATCGTAGTTCTGTAAAAAAATTCACATCAGCTTAAAAAATAGTTAAAAACTCAATTTTTTTAACAAATTCTAATGACGATAAATTGTCACACAAAGCATAATCCAAAAAATAAATTACCTGGGATTCTGGATTGTCCATGTTGTCTGCTTTTTGAAAGCCATTACTCGCTTGATCCGCTACAAAAAGTGCGTAAAGTGGAAGCGGCGAAATGGTATCCAATTCATCGTAATCCGGATTTGCCTCCTCCATAGGTCCAATTGCAGCAACCAAACTAGGACGTCGCTGCCCAATGTCGCCTGACAAGTTTTCATCCAATGATGAATTGTTGTCGCGAGAATACATCTTACGAAAAGATGCCGCCCTCGACAACGGATTAGGAACAGAGACTTGTCGATGCTAAATTATCAAAACATTTACATATATTGTATGTTTTGTTGCGCCTACAAAACATCTTGGCGAAAAAAAGTCATGTTCCTTATACGTCGATTTTTTTCGGTGCGTTTTTTATGAATTTTTTACTTTTGTTGATTTTCGCTTTATTTCAATTACATTGTTTTTTTTATATTTCGTGCATTATATTGTTAGAAAATTCGTAAATTAATATTTTAAGCTAAATTATAATACCTCAAAGTTTGACAAAAAATCAAGTTATCTGATAAATTTCTTCCAAAAAATTTGATTAAAATTTCAAACACAACCTTTAAAGCGCGCAATACGTGCAGAAGAATGGCTTTCACGCGTTTCGTCTTACCAGCATTTAACATCTCAATAAGTTGCTTGGGGTGATATTGAGGAAGCATCGGGTTGGCGAGACGAGCCGCCTCGAAAAGCCCTTCAGCGCTAACCGCCTCCAGCACTCCTTCGTCCTTTAGCTCCTGGTGAATGCGTGCTGCGGAAATTACACGGCTCATCAATTCCTTTATCATCCTCGAACTGGTAGCCGGATTGACGGTCTTTCTATTAAGATTATCGAGCATTGAATGCGACCGACTAATGTTCATTAAACTGCCCGAAACACTGCCTTTGCTAAAAAAATAAAATAGAAAAATTATACACTTAAATTAAAACAATTGGCTTGGAAAGCTATCATTTTCCAATTTATACATATTTTTGAAACTGTCAATATCAAAACAAAACATTTTTGTTCAGAAGTAACCAAAAATATATTTTTTTATAAGCACAAAAACAGCTAACAAATAAAAACAAAACGTTATTAAAACTTAATTAATTTTATACATTTACAAAAAACAATTCTTCTCCAGCCTAATAGCTTTCGATTTTGAATTTAAAAATACAAGTTTTCAAATATAAAAATCCACTTGAAAACGCAATATTTTTAAAAAATTACCGTTATGATTAAAAATTTTCACGCTACACAATTAAATCAAACAATCACTAAATATAAAATAGCAAACAAATATATGAACCATACTTCGGCAAAGGAGGGGGGGGGTCCAAATTTTTTGCGCGATGGTCCAAATTTTCAAACGCTCACATTTCGGCTCAGACGTCGGGGGACAAAACTGAGTATGTTTTTGGAACGCTTTCATCGAGCTCTTTCTTTTGGGTATAATACTTCTATAAAAATTTAAAAGAAATTTTCGCGCGCAAGCGCGATTTTTTGGAAAAAGGGAAGAAAATTAACGCATTTCCAAATAGATAAAAATAACATGACGCATAAAATTTTTTTGTATAGTACTAACAATCGCGCAAAACGCGAAAAAAAATTTTTGTTGTTTTCCGAGCTTCCCAAAAAATTCAATAAAAAACCATCTTTTCGTTGCGCGATGTTTTTTATAACAAAATAATCATCGCGTCAAATGCGCGATGCTTTTAAAACAAAAAACATCGCGCATTTTTGGTGCGCGATGGTTTTTTAGTAAGAAGAACCATCGCGCAATGCCATTGCGCGATGAACAAATACGTATTTTTCCTTAAATTTGCTCAATTTTTTCCTTTCTTTTTCCACCCGCCAAAAAACTTTTTTTTACCTTGGTCCCCCTTTGGTCATTTTTTGGCCTTCGGCCATTTTGCGCGA
>SAUE01000105.1:80352-92097 GCA_009724625.1 Deladenus siricidicola | reverse complement strand
AAGTCAAGCAGCGCTGGGCTCGATTAGTACTTGGATCGGAGACGTCCTGGGAATCTCGAGTGTTGTAAACATTTTTACTTTTTTTATGAAAGTAAACCTGTATATCTAGTAGAGCATAAATCCGAATAATTTTGATATATGTTTCTGCGAGGTCCTCGAGGTGATTGTTGTGAGTAGAAATTCTTATGAATTCTTCAAAGTAATTGGCAGCTTTGAAATACTTTTTAGCTCTGAGATGAACATTTGCGAGAAGTGAAAGTGATGCTTTTCTCCAAATTGGATTATTCAAAAGTGGATTTTGCGCTATTAAACACTGAAGTTTTTCTGCCAAAATGATCGCACTATTGCTAAAGTTTCGATGTGTATTCCAACATTAGTCATTAACGCATACACCCAACTTACAAGTCACCATTTTCCATAAAAACATTCGATAACTGAATAAGCGAGTCAGCGTGAAGTGGCAAATCTAGAGAAACCAATGCCATTTTCAATTGAGCGTACGCAAATTTCCAGGATAAATGCGAATGTTCCAGTATCTGATGACAAGAACTTAACAAACCATACGCTTTGCCCATCTAAAAATACAATGCGCCTGATAAAACCCCGTTGATGACAGATATTGGCGAAAGTTTTTACAAAATATTAGGCAATCCTGAGATGTTGTCATTTTTCCTGGGGGATTAGCTCATTTGGCTCCATTTTGGAAAAACAAATCTTCTACGTCTTATCTTCATTTCATTAATACTCCGAATTCCTATATGTAGAAGTTCCAGGATAAATGTGAATGTTTATCGGTAATGGTGCAAAAGGTGTACTTACGATTTCTGGTTTCCGCTTTTCGAATTCAGCGGCAAAATCACTTTCGATAAATCGATTCAGCGCTTGCACGATCTCTTCAATCGACTCATTAGTCATTTTGACAGATTTACGGCGAGACGAATAAATACATTTACACTTGAACAAAGTGGCTTCAAAATGTAAATCTTCTCGCGATTCGCCACTCACCGTTTGCAAAATTCGCAATTCTTCTTCTATACGTTCGAAAATTAATTGAGCATTCGCGTAATCTCGCTAAATACACATTGAGGAATTTGATAGCATTCCGATTATCTACTAATTCTTTAGATTACCATGTAAAAAAGCGCTTGTCCTACGCCAAAATGTGCATAGACATTTGTGGAATCCGCCGTCAATATTTCTCGAAAAATTGTTTCTGCCGACTCAAAATCCCCTTTATAAATGGACAAATTTCCAAGCCTTTGCTTTGCGTCCGTTAAATCTCCCATTTGCTCCTGAACAAAAGTTAATTGATCCTTAACGCGGTAATTTTTCACCTGTTGAATGAACATACCGTTTCAATTAAATGAATTAACTCATTCTGGTGAAAAATTGCAATATCGAAATTACGAAGTTGAATAGTGTTTTCCAATTTGCATATGAAGATTCACTTGTGATCGAACATCGCCTAAAAAAATTCCAATCAATCTAAATGGGTTCAATCTACCCATTTAGATTGATAACTAACATGATTCCTTCGCCAATTCCATCGAGATAAGCGAGAAATGTAGAGACTTTTCACCGTTTCCAGCCAAAAAATATGCGTTGGCTAAAGCGCTGAAGACCGATTGTTTCACAACAATTGTCACGTTCTGTGATGGTGAAAAAGTGTCAAAAATAAAAATAGAAATTTCCAGCAAATCGATTATGAAATGTATGCTGCTCTCATTCTCGTCATGAACATTCAAATAAATTTGCGCGATTGAAGAAATTATGATGTACGGATTCGTGTGGAGAGCGACGGCTTTGACATCCTCGAGAATCTTTTTGAAATCCTCTTAAATTATTATTGGAAATTTTCAAAATTATTTGTATCATTTTCAAACATCACACTATAATTAAAAAAATCAAGAAACCTTTAATTGGACAAATTAGGGCGCAGCTGATTAAAGCAGCGAGAAATTGCTCAGACTCCGGACACAGTTTCAGTGAGTTTGCATAAGAGAGAATGGCGGTGTCGTAGTCCCTATCTTCCCTCAATGCGTCAGCCAATCGAAAATGTGCCTGTTCAAAAGTTTGAGATGATAGCTTTTAGGTGATTTAAAAAATATGTAGTAATACCTTTGGCCAATCCGCTTTCAGTTTAATCGAATATTTCGCGTCTTGAATTGCCTCCTCCACTCGCTCTAATTTTAGTAAGATGGCAGAGCGGTTGGCAAAAAGCACGTTGTTCGTAGCGTCGATGCTGACCAACTGGTCGTAAATACTAAGCGCTTTTTGGATGTCGCCCAATGCGTATGTGGAGCTCGCCTCTCGAATCAGTCGACATAAAACCGTTTGAAGTTCCTCTTCCTCGACCGCCGAGGACGGTGAGCACGGCGTATTGGAGGGTCGATATGATGGCACCCCATTTTTTGCGGAATCCACCGAATTGGGCGATAAGTTTACATAATTAGCGCTCTTAGAATGCGTCATTTTTAGAGTAAAACAAGTTACCCTGTTCTTTTATGTTAAACAAAGTAATCAACAAAATTATAGCACAACAATAGCATAAACCCATGAACAAAAGAATTTACTTTTTGTAACGGCACAAAATTGATTCGTTCTTCATGGTAAAATTAATTCCAAAAATTCCCAAAAATAAGATGATGAAAAATAAAAAGAAAAAATCGTGAAGGACGATGAAACATTGCGGTTATTGCCTCCATTTTCTTTCGCTCATATATGACATATTTTTAGATTAGTATATTCGCTTAGCCCATTAAAACAACAGGAAGAATATTAAAAAAAGTTATATTATCATCCAAAAGTTGTGTACTGAAAAAAACAAATAAAATGTAAACATCTTGGAAAATGACAAAAAATATTACGACTTGAGTAATAAATATTACGAGGAATTAACCGCCCAGTCGTTCGACCTTGCACCATAAAATAAGCATCGTTTAACCATTCTGCAAATTCGCATTTTTCCGATAATTTATAAGACTTTTCTAAGTACAAAAATCACTTTTATACATATGCATCAGGGGTGCTACGAAAATAAATTTTCAATTTCGTAAATCGTAAACCGTAAATTTTCCGGACCTCGAAATTTCGTAAATCGTAAATTTTTGCCCAAAAAAGCCGTAAATGTCGTAAATCGTAAATCGAAAATAAAAAATTTTAAATTTTTGATCGAAATTTGCTTTTTTTCGAGTTTTTTTCTAATTTTTCTAAAAAGGAAGTTCTGATTTCTGTAGCTCATTTTACACTTTTAGATGACCGTTTTTGAGTTTTTTTCACCACTATCTACGTTTTTTGCATCAATTTAAATGCAAATTAAGCTAAAAAAATTTTCAATTGACTTGAAAAATGACGTGAAGAAAAATTTGATAAAGATTTTTTTTGAAAAATTTACGAAAATTTACGAAAATTGGTCGGTTTTTCGTAAATCGTAAATCGTAAATTTTGGGCCAAAAAAGCCGTAAATACGTAAATCGTATAAATGTTAGCACCCCTGATATGGATATGCATACATCAACGAAAAATTAACTTTTGAAAAAAAAGAAAAAAAAAGGAAAGGGACTTTACGCTACATTAGTTTATCTTTTGAATTAGTGACAAATATAATTTTGGCATTGTGATTTCTATTTCTTTACAAATTTTTGGCCCACGATTTTCATGAAGGCAAATTTATGAGGCTCAATCAAGAACTAGATTTTCCCAGCATCCTACCCTATTATCACCAAATCATTCTTTTTTTCTTTTCTAAATAGCATATTCCAGTCGTTAGCCATTCTAAGTGCAGATGTAGTAAATGCTCGTACCGTTGAGGCTTTCAAGAGAAGACTTAGAAAAGCTATCTAGTTAATTTAAAAATTTTTATATTTTCAATATTTTTCTTTATAATAATTTATAATCACTTTTTTTATAATTATAATTAATTATATTGTAGCCAAAGGCATTTGTTAGTGCCTCGATCTTATGATCATTTGGGCTTAATGTAAAATTTTTAATTTAAATAAATAAAAAAATAGATAAAAGAATCATTATCATCAACAAATACCTAAATATTCTTTATTTAGAATGGGATTGCTGTTTTACAGGAAACCATATTAAACAAAAATTATCTATTTTGCCTATTTTCTTCTTTCTGGGTAAAAATGTATCTCGGCGTACAAAGAAAAATAAATATCTTGGACTTATATTAAAACAATGATTGTTTGGTTTTAGGGAATTATGACTTCGTTGTACAACTTCAAGAAGATCACGGTCGTTCCGTCGGCAGCGGTAGATTTTTTTTTCCAATTTTTATTACGAAAATTATAAAATTTATTTGATTGAAAAATAAATTTAGGATCTCAAAGAAATTGTATTGTCGAAGACGCAGAGGAAAACGCCGACGGTCGTCCGCAAACATTATGCCATCAGTCGTATTCGAGCTTTTTATGCGCGAAAAATCAAATTTTTGCAACAAACGCTTCACGACAAACTGACCCAGATGATAACAGAATTTCCGAAAATGGAGGTAAATTTACTCGCGTTTGAGTTGATTATAAATTACTTACCATTAAAATAATTTATAAATCAATTTGCAGGATGTTCATCCGTTTTACGCTGATTTGATGAATATTTTATACGATCGTGACCATTACAAAATCGCACTTGGACAAATGAACACGGCACGTCACTTAATCGATGGAATCGCTCGGGAGTACGTTCGTCTCATCAAGTACGGTGACTCGTTGTATCGTTGTAAGATGCTGAAACGTGCGGCGCTCGGTCGAATGGTGAAATTGTTGAGGCGGCAGAAGTCGAGTTTTGATTACCTGGAGCAGGTACGCCAGCATTTGAGTCGTCTTCCCAGCATCGATCCGAACACAAGGTGCGTTAATTTTTTTTTTCAAATTATTAATTTCAAAGTTGCCTGTTTTGTGATTTTTTGAACAAAGGTTCAGATTTTTTTAAATTGTTTTGAAAGTTATTTTAAATTTTTGCCAGGCGAAATTAATGATCATGCTAGGAATTTATTCCTCTTCTAAGAATTGCTTTTTTTAAGCTATGGTTTATAATTTTTTGACTTTACATTTTTTACAACGAAAGCTGAAATTACCGTTTTTTAATGTTGCAAATATGTGCTTTTTTGTGTTTACATTTTTTGAACAAATGTCCAAATTTCAAACGTTCAAGAAAATATAATATTTGCAACAAAATTTAAAAAATTGATATTTTTTAATCTTAGTTTTTTTTATTTAAAAACTTTTAGAACGTTGATTTTGTGCGGTTTTCCAAATGTTGGAAAGTCGTCATTTATCAACAAAGTCACTCGGGCAGATGTCGAGGTTCAGCCGTACGCATTCACCACAAAGTCGTTATATGTGGGACATTTGGATTATCGCTACTTACGCTGGCAGGTACAGTCCATTTTTAAGAGCTAGTGAACTCTGTTAGGTAGTACATATTTTTAATGAATTTTAGAACTTAAGTATATATTTTTGAAAAGTGTGTTATTAGATAATATTTTATTTATGGCAATTTTTCAGGTTATTGATACTCCGGGTATTTTGGATCAGCCACTGGAGCAACGTAACACCATCGAAATGCAGGCGGTTACCGCGCTGGCGCACTTGAAGGCGGCCGTTCTCTTCATTATGGACATCAGCGAGCAGTGCGATCGTACGTTGGAGGAACAAGCCCAACTCTTCGAAAGTATTCAGCCGCTTTTCGCAAACAAGCCAGTCTTCGTGGGACTGAACAAGATCGATATAATGCGACGTGCGGACTTGCCGGCGGAGAAGAACGAGATATTGAACAAATTGGAGAGGGATGGTGTTCCCGTCTTTGAGCTGAGTACGTTGTCTGAGGAGGGAATCGTCGAGCTGCGTGATAAGGCAATTTTATTGAAAATACTTGTTTTTTAATATTTTTTTAGCAATATTTTTGTCACATTTTATTTTATATAGTGTAATCTTTTAATATTTTAAAAACGTTTGACTTTGTAAAGAATGCTTGGGGCTGGCAGACTACAACTTGCGATTGTTTTTTAGTCTACAAATATCGTTATTTCAGGCGTGCGACACATTGTTGGCGCAGCGTGTGGAGAAGAAGCTTCACGTCAAGGGCTCCTCGGAGAACGGTGTACTCAGTCGTCTTTTTGTCGCATATCCGGCGCCGCGTGGCGAGAAGGTTCGCGCACCATTCATTCCCGACGCGGCACTCAACAAGCGTCGCGCGGCTAACACCACCGTCGATTTGTCCGCGTTTCGTGATCCGCAAATTCGCAAGTTGGAGCGCGATTTGGAGCAGGAATTGGGCAGCAAATACTTCCTTGATTTGAAGAAGTTGTATTTGCTAAAGAACGATGACGAAAAGTATGATATTATTCCGGAGATTTGGGAGGGCCACAATATTGCAGACTTTGTTGATCCGAAAATTGTCGAGGTTTGTTTTTTTTTAATTTTAAGTTTGTTTCAAAAATATTACAAATTTTAATTTTTTGAATTATTTCTGTACGAATGTCCAGTTTTTATGTATTTGCAAAGCATTTTACGTTATTTTATTTTTTTGAATGTTTTAAAATTTTAAATGATTGTTTTTAGAAGTTTAAAGCGCTCAAGGATGAAGAGAAACGTCGAGAGGAGGCTGGCTTTTACGCATCGGATTTGGACACGGACGATGAGGAGACATCACAACTTCTCATGCAGGCTCAAAAAATCAAGGAGAAGGAAGATCTCATGCGCATAGAATCGAGGCTGAAGCGCGTGGAGAAGCCGAAAATGCCGCGTAGAATCGGCCGCAAGCGCGAGCGTACGATTACGCGCTTGGAGGAGGAGCTGGGTGAGTTGGGCGTGGATGTGGGTCGCAAGCGAATGCGCAACTTTGAGGCCGAGCAGGACCGCGAGCAGTTTGGCCGAAAGATTGCGGTGGGACGATCGCCGTCTTTGAGCGCTCACCACTCCGTGCCGCGCGACATTCAAGCGCTACCGGATCCGAAAGTGAGTTTTGCTGGAATTGAATTTTCCAACTTATATTTTTTGATGTTGTCAAAAACACTATTTGTTACCTTATCTTGGTATCCCCTTTTTTAATATTTTTTGTCTTTGGCCATTTTTTATTTTTATACTCCCCTCTTGTCTTCAGTATGGCCAAAATGATTTTTGCAAGAGTCTTGCCGTTTATATTTGATATTTGTTTTTAGATGCGAAGCAAAGCGAAGAAAATCAAACACAAAAGTCAGAAGCCCATGCAACGCGAAGCTCGAAAGGGAGAGGGCGATCGTCACGTCTTCGATCTCAAGCCGAAGCATTTGTTCTCTGGAAAGCGCAAAATGGGAAAAACCGATCGACGTTAAATGTTGTTATTCGAATTTATTTTTTGTGGGTTTATTGCGGACAATTTTCGAGTGTTTTGCAGGAGGGCGCAATTTGAATATCGTTGTTATTGGTTATTTTTGGGCATGGTTTGGTTCAAGATGAAGATCGTACAGTTTGTATGGGGCTGGGAAATAAAAAAATTTATATAAAATTCCAAAAGCTGTCTATGAAAAGATAATTTTAAATTGCTGGTTTGTTGTTATTTTTTGCTGTTGATCAATAAATAGTTTATTCTCAAATTTAAACGTTTCGGTTCGGTTGTGTTCCAGTAATTTCGGGTTTTTTCATTAATGAATTAAAATCTACATTAACATACGCAATTTGAGCATGGAGGTCAAGAAGCGGAAATTAGTCACTTCAGAGGAGACAAATGATGGCAAAGAAAATGTTGAAGGTGACGCGGTTGCGGCGAAGAAAAGGCGTCGACCATGGCGGCAAGCAGTCAGAAACCGCGCTCGGGCATCGCGCAAAGAGCTCGAAGCGCCAGTTGGCACAGGCATGTTCTACAATTAAAATCTAAAAAATTTTCAAGCCGATAAGTAATTAAAAAAGTAAATAATTAGTTAATTTAAAATAAGTTCTGTAAATTTCTTTTTTACTTGACCGAATATTTCAGAAAGTGGCAGCATCGCCGACACAAAGTCTGATGGCTCTAAGAAGAAAAAGCGAAAGAAGAAGAACGTGAAAAAGCTCAAGGCATTGGAGGAATCTGACGTTTCGAAAAGCGCAGAAAAAAAGTCGACGAAAAGTGCGGACGACGAGGATAAGCCAGAAAATCGTTTGGAAGCGTCACGGTTTCGCTATCTGAACGAGAAACTCTACACGTCGTCGGCGAAGGAGGCACAGGCTATGTTCGAGGAAGACCAGGAGGCTTTTGACGCCTATCATAAAGGATATCGAATGCAGGTACATTCTTGATGTTTGTGAAGTGTTTATTAGGAACTGCCATTTTTCGAAAAAAATTTGATTGAAATATTTCATTTTAAGGTGAAGCATTGGCCGATGAATCCGGTGGAAAAGATTATTCTCGACCTGAATGCCCTTCCGGGCTCGTCGGTGATCGCCGATGTTGGATGCGGAGACGCGAAAATCGCACAACGCCTCGGCGACCGTTTCACCGTCTACTCCTTCGACTTGGTGGCGGCAAACGAGCTTGTAACGGCCGCCAATATGTCGAGGCTGCCGCTGACGGCGGCCAGCGTCGACGTGGCTGTGTATTGTCTTTCGCTGATGGGCACGAACTTGTGCAAATTTATTCGAGAGGCGAATCGCATTCTCAAAGTCGGGTACGTATTTTTCATATAATTAATTAATTGTTTTTAATTTTGGAGAAGAAAATGTGTAAATATTTTTATAAATTTTAGAGGCAAGCTAAAGATTTGCGAGGTCTCCAGTCGGTTTCGAGGCGTTCAAAAGTTTGTGGAAGCAATCGAAAAAATGGGTTTCTCTCTTAAGACCAAGGTAATATAGTGGATGAGTTCCATTGCTACATTTGAAAATTATTTCAGAAAAATTTGAAGGACTATTTTCTGCTTTTCTCGTTTACGAAGACGGAGAACACGAAGGAACGACGTCCTATGGGCTTGGTTTTGAATCCGTGTCTTTACAAGAAAAGATGATATCTGATGTGTCTTGTTGCTCTTTTCATCTTAGTTTTTTCAATAAAAATTCCAAAATTTTTGTATTGCAGGTTTACAAAATTGGAGTTTACAAATTTTGTTCAAAAATCGATTGAATTTTGCGCTCAATTAAATTTATAAAAAATTTGATTTTTTTGTCTTGATATTAATGAAAAATTAATGAATATTTTCGCACTTTTCCATTTATTATTTTGTGGATTGCATCATATTTTATTCCCATGTAATGTAATTTTTTGTTGATTTTGTTTGAATAAAGTCTATAACAAATTTCTATTTATGAATGCAAAATGTTAAGATCAAAGTGCTTTCCTTATCTAGATTTATTGGTAAGAGTGGCAAATTTGAATCGAATGCGAGTGGGTTGAATGGGATTGGGTTGCTTCCGGTTAAACGTAATAGTGCTGAAAAACTGTCGTCGCATAACATCTCTGTTCTAATTGCAAACTTATTTATTATTCAAATTGCATTGTACATATATTTTGGCGGGCGGGGGACCCCTCATTGAGCAAACTTAAACTTATGAATTTTTTTGAATAAATCGGAGGTAAAAATTGAAAAGTTTGGATATTGCTACTCCCTCTATTCGCAAAATTTAATGAAAATTTTGTCCGAGATTTAGTCCTCACTTCTGTTTACTGTGTAGTCAGAATTATGAACATTTTACAAACTCTGAAATTTTTTAGTGATTCGTCGTGAGGATGTTTTTGAGCGAAAAAGCGTATTGTTTCGCGTTGAATACCGACGCGTGCCCGAAATATTGTTCGGGGTGCGCGAAAAGTCGGTCGGAGAGACCTCTGAGTAGGTGTTCCAACTGCAAATTTATTTATTATTGTTCGCCCGCATGCCAGAAAAGCGACTGGTGTTTGCACAGAGTTGAATGCAAGTACGTTAAGGTAAGGGTCTGAATAATTTTTGTGAATTTTTAGACACTTTCCGAGGAATTTTTATGTTTTTTTGCGTGGTTTGTGCCGTTATTTTAAAACGATTTGTTACATTGTTTATTACATATTTTTGTTATGTTGTTTTATTTTACGCTTTTATTTTTTATACGGTTGGGTATGTCGTTTGTTCGTGTATAATTGTGCGTCATTTTCATTTACAGAAATATATGGTGTTCCAGAAGGCGGACGTGTTGTGCGACGACAGTTTTCGGCTAGTGCTGCGAATGCACATAAAGTCCCAGCTCCAGCACGAGGAGCCGGCGCCGACGATGGCCGGCCCGTCGCGCACCTTCGACGACCTCATGTCCCACTCGATCGTTACCGAATGCGCGGAGTTTGACATATGGGTGAAATTCTTTCGGAAATTTGCACATGGGACCGGAATCTCAGATGAAAGGTGGGGTTGTTCTTTGAATGTTTTTCTTTGTTTTTACTCCGAAATGGAAATACTTTTTTCATTAATGGTGCAAATAATGTATAATGGCGTAAAGAATTATGCTTTATTTTATTACACGTATTAGCCCCATCCAAAAATTAAATATTAGATAAATGTTTTTATAGTCGGAATTTTTATTTTTTACGTTGGTCGAAATTTGGACAAAAATGTCCTAAGCAGAATGATTGGCATTTTGTTTTGAATGAATTTTGGAAATTTAATTTGCAAATTTAAACTAATTTGCATACAAATTTCGCAAATAAATCAAAAAAGTCGCAAATTGTCAACTAAAAATTTAAAAAACAACGCCAAACGTTGTGCAGGGACTATTTCAGCTGTACTACGCGTGTAAAAAATAAAAATTTCGACTAAAAGTTGTTTTTTATCTGAGCAAAATGATTTTTTATGTGAAGCTACAGCTCAAATCCAAACGAATTGTGTTATATAAATTGTGCGAAAAAGTTGATATTTATTTAATTTTTCAGGATAAGAGAACTGTATGGAAAAATGTCGACGAACGCATTCGGAATAACCAATAAGGGAATAGCGAAAATTGGGCTGGCGCTTCACATTCGCCTCAGCGCCATTAACCACAGTTGTCGGCCGAAGGCGCAAATTGCCTATTTGGGCGACGAGGCGATTATGGTACCAACGTGCGCACAGTTGACTGACGGTGACGTCGAACTTACTGTGGACGAGGCGCAACACTCCTACATCAATGACCTTTTGCCACGCGACGAGCGGCGACGATTGCTTAAGGTTTTTGTTTCTTTTTGACCGAAAATGGAATATAGACTTTTCGGTTTTGAATATGCGTTTGAATCATAGGTGACAGACCCCCCCCCCCTAAAATTCGAAAATTTTTGCGGCCTCCCCTCCTGCCAGGGGTGGTAAAATTTGCGATTTGCGGCTTTTTTGGGCAAAAATTTGCGATTTACGAAAAATCGGCTATTTTTCGCAAATTTTTCTCAAATCTTAAAAAATGGGAATTAGTTATTTTTTCAAATCCGCGATGTAGACTTTAGTATGTATAACATTATTATTGATCCTATTGCGGAGATATCAGTAAACGAATTTTCCAATAAACATTTTTTACAAAAAATTTTTTTTGAATAAAAAATTTTTTATAAAAAATTTGCGTTTTGCGTTTTTGCGGCTTTTTTGGGCAAAAATTTGCGATTTGCGAAAATAAAAATTTATTTGCGATTTGCGGTTTTCGCAAATGAAATTTATTTGCGGCCCAGCCCTGTCTTTCGCCGAGGACCAAAAAAGTTCCTCAAATTTTCAAAGTGCCATAACTCGGTCCCAGGCTTCGGTGAACAAAACTATATAATATTTCTTTCCATTTATATTACACACAAAAAATTAGAAAATCTTTT
>SAUE01000105.1:58462-79157 GCA_009724625.1 Deladenus siricidicola | reverse complement strand
GTTCATGGAGAAAATACGAGGAGATTTTAAATTAAGTTGTAGAGATGTTTTAGTTTTATTTTTTAGATGAAATATAATTTTGATTGCTATTGTGATGGGTGCACGGACGAGCATCGGAATCGCCAAATGAGCGGATATGCTTGTGAACAATGTTCCGGCTGCGTGGGCATGGGAGAGTGTTGTACTAGGTTCGGAATGTTTTTATCATTTTTAAATGCATTAATGACTTTTTTTGCAAATATTTATGGGTTATCGGGACACCAAAATTTTTTTAGTTGTTTTTTAATATTTTGTGATGTTTTGATAACCCACGAACCTATTTTAGTTGCGGTTTTGAAATGACGGCCGGGCACGTGCAGCTCTGCGAGCTCAACAACAAAATGGTCGACGCCGCTTACAAATCGCTGCAGAATTCGCCGAACGCTCCCAAGACCACTCGGCTGAATATTTGCGAGAAACTTCTTCAACTTATGGACGGTGTCCTCTACAAATATAACGTCGGGTTTTTCAGCACTCTGAGAATTGCGATGGCTTGCGCGCTTAGCCTGAAGAGGTGATTTTTTAAATGTTATAACATTATTTGATAATTGTCAAGCTGTCTAGACACTCGAATGGTAGATAATTGTATATTTTTACTGTTGTTTAGGATTAGAGAACAATTCAATTCCAAATATGTATATATAATTGGTTTTCTAAATTTTTTTGATTAAATAAATTTGATATTTTATTTAGGATCGACTGCGCGGCAGAATACGGCCAACGACTACTAACGATTCAAAGCTACTATCAATACCCCAACGATTTCTCTCTTCTTCACATGAAATTTAACGTCGCCAAGTTGTTTATTTTACAGAAAGATTTCGCCAAAGCCAAGGAATACCTAAGACCTGTGGTGGTTGTTTTCGAGAAGGTCTACGGCTCTGATTCGAAAATGGTGCAAGCAATTCAAAAGTTACTGTCCGTTGACGATCCTTCCGGTTTGTCGTAATAATTTTTGAATGTTGGCGTGCTGAGCGTTGTCGGAATATTGTTCGATGTGTTATTTTTTTTAATTTTTTGACGTGGATTATAAATTTACGCGCTTTTCGGCCTTGGTTGAACGAGAATTCTCTTTTGATTTTTGGAAAAATTTTGATCAAATTTTTATAAAGTATTTTTTTAGTAACTCAATCGAGGCTGAAAATGTATTTTTGATAAAAGGGATATTTTGTTTCAATTTCTTAGTATTATATATGGGTTCTATTTTTGGTGTACTCATTTCTGACTAATTGATATTATTGTTTTACGTACTTCTTTCTTCATTTTTAGTTAGATGTCGAGTAAATCATATTTGAAATGCAATATACTATATCCATTGTACATTTTTTGTTATTTATATTTTTTGAATGTTGTATCCACTCAACTGGCGATAATTGTTTCTGAAAAAATAATTAATTTTTATTCTTTGTTTTTATAAAATTGGTTGAATTATAACCAATGAAATTTTTTTACTTTAAATATTGTGGGGTCATACGTGGTTTAAGATTTCCAAAGACGCATTCAAAGCTTCATATCTTGATTAGTTTTGGTTGGGGGGGGAAATTTATAATGCTCAAAATCTTTTTGGCTATATAACTTTCACAAAAGCGGAGCTAACGCAGAATTTTTTAGGACTTAAAAACTCATTTTTCGAGCAGCAGTTATTTATTCATTCCCATAATTTTTGGTGCACATGATATAAAATTTATTGTGTGAGCAAAATGTTACAAAAATGCGTTTTCAAATTCATCCGAATGCAAAAGGTAGAAAAACAATAGTTTTGCATCCGGATGCGTTATGTATCAGCGGAATGTTTTTGACTTTTTGGCAGTAATTGAGGAATGTCGCTGATTGAGCATGGCTGGCGGCAATTTCCTTTCTTCGACAAAGTACCCGTTTACGACCCAAAGCAACCACAACAGCCGCTTAGTTTGAAGGTATACTTTTTGTTTATTGTTAAGGAACGTATTAGTTTGAGCATTTATTTAATGTTTTGTTGTATTTTTATAAGCTGTTCTTTGTTGTTTTAGTTAAAAGTCATTTTTTGGGCTAGCGGCGAGGATTATGTGTTGTTGGGCAGTGCCGACGGAGCGATTCTTCAATTTACTAGAAGTTTGGATTGCCAGCTTTGGAAGTCGTTTGGCGAGAAGCTGCTTGGATTTCAATTGTCCCACAATCTATTGGCGAGTATTGGGGTGTGTAGTTGAATTTTTAATTATTTTTTGCAATTGGAATTATCGTATTTTTCCTCAGGAGGATGAACCGGGCTCTTCCTCCACGCCGACGCTGAAACTGTGGGAGTTGAGTCATTCATGGGAGCGCAGTGTGCCACTCTGCAAGTACTCAAGTCGTGTGAATGTTACCAAGAAGATGCTTGCCGCAAATTCTCCGGCCACCTCTGTTGCCATTAATTCCGCCCACTCGCTTATTGCAATTGGTAATGCTTTTTTAGCAACGAACCATTAGCGAGAACGTTGGACCATTTTTTCTATATTTAAACGGACTTTTTGACTTTTAGGTTTTGCCGACTCGTCGGTATTTTATTGCGGCAGCGATTTTAGCAAAGAGAAAATAGGCTCTCTAAAATACAAATCTTTGCGCGAGGGCGTCAGCGCATTGGGCGGTGGCGTGCTTGTCGGATTGGTCATAGCGACGTCTACAGCCTCTCATCCTGCGGCGGAGATTTCTGTGATCTTTGTCATTACGGACAGCTCATTGACTTCATATGTCCTTGATGGGGGATCTGTGACGCGTACAGTGAGTTTTACAGTTTGAAAACATTTAATTTATGAAATTAAAAAATAAGGAACTTGTTTGTTTTAGATTTTGCATGACGCGAAGGGTTGTGATCGGAATTGCTGGTTCTTTTCTGTAGCAAAAAATCAGTTGATCATTGCGGGACGAGAGGTTTTTCATTTAGAAATTAATTTACGTTTTTAATTTTTTTTCTGATTTTTTAGATGGTAAATTTCTACGATGTAGAGGGTTGTCTTGAAGCCGATTCGGAAAAGGGGCGGTGCTTTGCGTTGGCGCGTGGCGGTGAGAAATTACAACTCGTCGCTTGCGGCAATCACATTGCGCTTTTGACGCAACAAAAAGCACTTTCAAATAGGCATGCTTTTTTCTCTAAATTTTAATTTTTTGTTTTATTTTTTAATGAATTTTAGTGAAAGCGGATCTATAATTTTATCAGTGTATGATGTGGAATTCCGTTACATTGCATTTTTGTGCTCAATGAAAGTGACATGTCAATTGTTCACGTTGGGTGAAGAAATTGTTGTTCTCGACACGAACGGAGATCTGTTAAGGCTTGTGGAGAAGTCGCTGAATGCGAAGTTTGAATTTTTGCTGAAAAAGAATTTATTCGATGTGGCTATTGGGTAAGATTTGAACGAATTTTTCTGTTATTGGAAATTTTTCAATTTTGTAATCATATTTATTACTAAAATACATTTTTTATACTTTAGACTAGGACGGCGTCATAAATCTAAAGGCTTGCACAATATTTACAAGGAGTACGGTGATTATCTCTATGGGTAAGTAAAATTTAATTATTTTTTAATGCACTATGTTTAATGCGGGAGTTTTTTCTATGATTGTTTTCATTTTGTTTTATTAGGCGCGGCGATTTTGACAATTCCATTCGTCAATACACGGCTACTATTGGTGAGCTTGAACCAAGTTACGTCATTCGAAAGGTTTTATTTTATTGCTTATATTTACATAAATTTTATTGATTTATTTTTTAAATATTTGTTTCATTATAATTTTTTTGGAGTTTTTTGCTTTCATACTTGTTTGTATTGTTATTTATTGTAAATCACAATGATGAAATAGTGCAAGTCGAATGACGTAAAAATGTGTGTATCAATGAACTTCTTCGTGTATAAATTGCAAAAATGAAGAAACTTCAAAAATATGAAAAACGAAAAAGATTGGTTTTGATTTTTTGTTTAGTTTTTGGACGGATCGAGAATCGCTCAACTTTGTAACTATTTGGAGTCGATGCATCAGAAGGGATTGGCTGAAAAGCAGCACACAAATCTGCTGATTGGCGCTTACATAAAAATTAACGCAAAGGAGAAAATTGCGGAATTTGTGGAGAAATCCGCAACCGATTCCACATACAACGGTTTTGACATGGAATCCACTGTTAAGGTTTGAATATTTATTCTCTAAAAATTCTAAACTTACGAAATTTACGATTTTATAATTTTTTTAATATTACTAATTTTTGGAATAAAATGAAACATTTAATTTATGTATATGATCTTTTAGTTTTAATTTTTGGATTTTTGAAGTTTTAATTGGAATTATATCAAGATTTTGCGCTCTACGCAATTTGCGAAAATCGCGGCTCGCCTAGCCGTTCTCCACAAGCGGTCGAATTTGTTTCTGAGCGTTTTGATCGACGATCTGAAGGAGTACGATAACGCCATAAAATACCTCGAGACGCTGCCCACGCCGGAGATCTGCGAACATTTGGAGGCGTACGCGAATGTGCTTATGGAGAACGAGGAGGCGGCCGTGGTAGCTCTCATAACGAAAATTACTCCCTCTACCGACGCGAATTTACGTCAATTGGTAAAGGTGGTTCTGCGGAAGCCCGAACATTTGGAGTCGATTTTTGGTGGTAGTGATTTTCACAAAGTCGCCGACGACGTTTTTGTTCGCAATGCAATTCTCGAACAAAGACTTCATGGCTTGACAACAAAACTGGTAATTTTTTGACCGACGCTTTGCTCGTAAAATTTACGGAATAACATCATGGCTTTGATGTTTCTAATTTTTAGAAATAAAATAACTTTATTTAGAAGGTAACCGAGCCAGAACGCCAATCTATTTTGAGTTTGGTGGACGCGGAAAATTTCAGTGAGGCGTTACATCTTGGCGAACTTCACAAATTTCCACCACTGATTATTGACGTTCTAAAGCGTCAGAATAGGTAGTATAAATACCTTAATTTTTTGTCACGATTTTTTCTTTTATCCATTTTTTGTAGATGGGAGGCTTTGCTTCGCTATCTTCTACAAGAGGGCGATATAAACGATGTAGTACGATACTGCGGGGAGGATGCGTAAGTGTAGTTAGCTTATTTACACCATGTGTACATTTCTAAGGCTGGCTTGCGGGCCTGGACTGGCCGGAAGAAAAAATGGGCCCGGAGGAACCCTTACTTATTTTATTTTAGCATTATTAATCTTGCATTTTAGGCTTAAGAAAATGTGGATCGAGTTGATCAATTTTGTGGCTACCAAAAAGAACATCAGCTCACAATACGTAATTTCACTGATTGAAAAGTACGGTTTTTAGCTAGTATATATTTTGTCTGGTTTACTACTTGAAAATTTTTAGAGCGATCGAAACTAATTTCATCGATCCACTGGTGATTTTGGAAATTCTTTCGAGAAGTGAAGTTTTCCGAGTGGGCGACGTGAAAGAATACATTCTAAAATGGTTAAGACAGCAGAACAAACTCGTAAGAATTGCTGCCGAATGCACACATATATTGATTTTTTGATAGCATATGTACAATGAATTCATTTATTTTTAGATAAAAGATGATGAGCTTGAAATTGAGGTGAACGAGCAAAGTATAGCGGAAATGGATAGACAAATCGACGATTTGGAAAATAAGTGCGCACTTTGATTTTTGATATTACGAGCAGTGTTGAAACGAATAGTTCGGTTCGAGTTCGAAATGAATCAAAAGTTTGGCCATTTTCGAAAAGCAATTTCTTTTTTTTTAAAGTACCATATCAACAAAAAAAATTGGAAAAAGACAATATTGGGGCAGTGCAAATCTATATTGGCGTTTAAGGTTTTAAAAATGTTCAAGTTTGAACAGTTTGTTCAAAGTTCAGCTCGAGTTCGGACCCAACTTTGGTGTTCGTTGCAAGAGTTCGAAATTGAATAGTTCGGAGTGTTTTTTGGTTTATCTTGAATTCGAAATTCGCTTTGTGAAATGAATCAAAAAGTTTTTCGAAAAGCATTTTTTTATAAAATGTAAGCTAAATTCAATTTTCGAAAAGCAATAGGTTTAAAAAATTGGTATTTTTCTTATTTAAAGGAAAAAGACAATACTGGGGCAATGCAAATATCTATATCGGTTTGGAGTCGAACTTTAACATTTTAAAAATGTTCGAGTTTTGTTCGAAGATGAACTTTACCGTTTTAACGTGTTTGGACCCAACTTTGGTGTTCATTTCAACACTAATTACGATTTTTAAGCGTTAAATTCCAATCTAATTTTTTGTGAGTCACATATATAGACGATTGAGGTGAGATGGTGCATTTTATGGAATCTAAAAGGCCGTGTGTTTTAGCATCCAGACTTTCCAAATGAACAAATGCACGCATTGTGAGTCGCCACTTTCGTTTTCGACCGTTCATTTTCTTTGCAAACACGCATATCATCTCCACTGTTACGAGGACAATGCCGGTCAGAACGAGCAATGTCCTTTTTGTGCACGCTTGAATAAGAGGTTATTTTATGCGATTATTAGTAACTTTGGCATTGGATTTGTGAAGAATGACGTAATAACTAAATGACTACTAAGATTGTTGAAAATTATTGACTTATACACTTACAAAATTAGGTCAAATATGTGAACAAATTTCTACATAACTCTCATATTGTAATGAAAAGAATGTAAAAAATTAAGTTTTTTCAGTAAACCGTCAGTTTCTCAAGACAAAGGAGGCCGCGAAACATCTCCTGCAATTTTGCATCGAGAATTTCGTAATGAGGTAAAAATTTAAAAATTGCATTTTTTTGGTTTTGTTACAATTTTCGTCGAATTTTCAGCTGGAGGAGTCGAACGGCGCGATTTCGCTCATTGCCCAGTACATTAGCCAGGGTGTCTTCGATAGTGAAGGGGGGAGTGTCGAGGCATCGATTTCAGCTCCGAAAATTGCCTCCTTAGTCTAGGTATTTGTTATAACCTTAGAGTTTTGGATTTGAAATTTTGGACCTCTTGATTTCCAAAAATATGTGCCTATGAAATTTGATAAATCTTTTATTTTCAAATTTTTCAATGAAAGTGAAAAACGGAAGAAAAAAATAGAAGAAAATCACACGGATTTAATCGATGGAGGATTTTACAACAGAAATAATATGTATAACAAAAATAATGTGTATGATGTCAAAATAAATAGCTGTGTGAAAAATGGGTAGTTATTATAAATTGACTTTAATCTTTTCCAGCACTTCTTTGGAGATGGTCAGCGTCTTGGCTTGTTCCCAGGGAAAGCCCTCGTGGCCGAAATGGCCATTTTCGGCGGTGCGCTGATAAATCGGCCGCGTGAGGCCCAATTGCCTACAAATTCACATAAGGTTTATAACTTCACTTATTTTTATTTGTACATATTTTTTGTGATATTTTTATTTTTACGATTTTTATTTACGGGAAATGCAATAAAAGTATTTCAATGAAATGGCTGAATATGTTTTCGGATTAAAATTAAAAACAACTGATTGAAAATCAACAAAAAACTCTTTGGGAGGGAATATTTTTTGTTGTTTAATTTCCGATTATACATGTCTATTTTTATCTATATTTTATATGGAATGTTATAATTCTGGGAAAACATTGTCCTTTTTCCCCTAACCGAAAAATAAATTATGTATAAAGTATGTGTATTACCTAATCACAACACCCGGCCTGAGATCGAAATTGTCGTTGACGATTTGGAGGAGTTGGGCATCGCTTAACGGAGACGTGCCGAAATGCGATACCATAATCGACAGCGGTCGCGCTACAGAAATGGCGTAGGAAATCTGAACGAGACAGCGCCGGCAAAGCCCGGCTTTCACTAGCGATTTCGCCACCCATCGGGCCGCATATGCGCCACTGCGGTCCACCTTAGTGGGATCCTTTCCCGAAAAAGCACCGCCGCCGTGTGCGCCCCAGCCACCATAGGTGTCAACGATGATTTTCCGACCTGTTAAGCCTGTAAAATTTTCTTGAAATTATTCTGAAACATTGACCAAAGGCCGAAAATTAACAAAATCAAAAGTTCATTTTTTACACACCTGTTCTTCCAACAAAGTTTTTTCTTCTTTTCTTTTGCTATTTTCTACAACTTTTGAAGTTTCCTCTAAATAATTTACCTGCGTCTCCCATTGGTCCGCCCATTATGAAGCTACCGCAAGGGTTAAGGTGAAGTTTTGTTTCGGCGGAATATAAATGCTTGGGAATCACGGGCCTAATTACCAGTTCTTCCAGCTGTCGCCTAATCTCTTCTAACGAGACGTCGGGCGAGTGTTGGGCAGACACGACAATCGTGTGCACTCTTAGCGGGACACATGCACCACTTATTTGTGCATATTCAATAGTTACCTGAAACGATTAAATTTCATAATTTTCCTTCAATTTCCACTATCATCGGCTTACTTGTGATTTTGAGTCGGGTCGTGCCCAGCGTAATGTGCCGTTTCGCCTCAATTGATGTAGTTTTGCGTTGAGTTTGTGGGATAGGGTTAATGTAAGTGGCATCGCCTCTTCCGTCTCATCTGTAGCATAACCGAACATGATTCCCTAAAAATTTAGCAGTTCAATTTTGGATAAAGTTAAATTTCGACTTTCCCGCGCTTTTCTGGATTGCCCGAGTATCCCATCAATGTTGGCAATCGATGTGTCAGCGGATAGCCAATTAAAAATTATGTTGATCTGTGTAATCAAAAATGCTCAAAACCCAAATATCGGAGTGTTGTCAGAAAAAAGCGCGGGAAAGTCGAAATTTAACTTTAGCCAAAATTTGGAAACACTGCCACTTCAATCGAATTTTTATATTCTTCGATCAATTTACAAATTCCTACCTGGTCCCCAGCACCGACATCATCACGCTCCTTGTTTTCATGAACGCCGGCCGCAATTTCGGGCGATTGTTGCTCCAGCGCAATGAGTACATTGCAGGTTTTATAATCAAAGCCTGAAAATTGAGAATTTTTTTTGTGCATTTTCTCAAAATATTCTTTAGATTCTGGGCTTGTTCATTAAACAATTGGAACCTTTGCTAGAGTCATCATATCCAATTTTCTTGATCGTCTCGCGAACGACTTCCTGATAGTCGATTTTCGCGTTTGACGTAATTTCTCCACATACCAACACCATTCCCGTCTTCGTTACTGTTTCTAAATTTTTGTTTTTGCTGAATCTGTAATAAAAATTAAATATTAAATAAACTTACCACAAGCTACTTTTGCGTTGGGATCCACCTTCAAGTGAGCGTCAAGGATTGCATCCGAAATCTTCAAATGAATACATATACATATGTACACATAGTTACATACATATAATTGACTTTCAAAAAATCATAAATTGGTAGCCTACCTGATCACACATTTTGTCGGGGTGGCCTTCAGAGACGGATTCGGACGTGAAAAGGAATGTATCCTTCGCGGCCTCTGCCATGTCGATGGCACGGATGGCTTTTTCATCGGGTGCGATGTGGATAAGATCGTCCAAATCCCCCACTACCGCCTCCAATGACAAAAGTTCCTTCATTTGCCGCGAAAATTAATCACCGATTATAGAGAATATGCTAAAAAATATTCATTAAATTTACTTATCATATAATGTCAAATTATTTTTCAAGCGTGAAAAAGTGATAATCTTCCTACAACTTCTTGCATGTTAAAAAAACCAAGACAATGCCAGCAACTTCATCGACTACACAGGCATACATAACTTTTTATCTCATTGGTAAAAATATGTTGATTATGTGTAGTTTTATTAATCATATTGTGTTTGAATCGATAACGGCCATTATTTTTACACCAACATAATGCATTTCAGAATTAGAATTTACAGCAAAAAAATTAATAAAACATTCTTTGACGTTTAAACATTCCTTTAATTGATAAACGTGATGTTACATTTTTGTTAAAATTTTCTATCTAAACGAAAAAATTCAAGGAAGCCAAAAATTATCCATAAAAAAAAGTAAAGTCGAATTTTGTATGTTCGTAAAACAAAAGCAAAATGGATAAATAATTTTTATAAGTTATATCTTCATCTCTGTGATCAACGCGGAAGGCGATAATAACTACTAGCATAATAATTGTGATGATTTCTCATTAAATACTCCAATAAAAAGATGATATTGGTGACGTTATCATGCAATATGTTTTCATCACCATCAAATGCGTTTACCATTTTATTTTTTCCCATTTGGGCTTTTCCGAACCGGTGGAGTTTTTGTCCTTGTATGTCCGAATGTTTCCTCTCCGTTCTCTTCTTCATTTACCCACCCCCTCATTTTTAACCATTTCCCCTCTCCCCCTTCTTGTTGTTTTTGTGTTTGGACTTTATATTTTTAGTTTTAGCGTTCTTCACTTTTTTGAACGCTCTTTTTAACGCAATTTTCTCTACCACCTACTCGTTTCTCCATCTCACATTATTTTTTGTCACCCTTCTATCATTTCTCTCCTGTTTATATGTAGCAAATCCATTTCCTAATGCACAATCTATGAAAACACGCGGCAAAGTTGTTTTGAACATGTATCGTGACTATCAATATTTTCCAATAACGTGAAAAAATAACAAATTCTCACGTGTAATTTGGGCGATAAATTGCATCAGCCAATTTACACATTGATGGATGATTTAATAATACACCATCATTATCAATTCAATGGGTGTTCATAATTTATTTTGGTCTTAGATTATATTTTTTGGAATTTCGTATTTTGTGAGTATTTTTCGCGTGTCTACTTAAAAATAATAAAAGTATATACTAATATTATTTTTTCACTTCATAATAAACTATTTTTATGAATTTGAAAATACATATATTAATTAATGTATGTGTTCACAAAATTTTGGAAGTTTGCAGTGGAATTTGGCTGAAAAATTGCGAATGGACACATTGTTCAAAGGTAGTTTCCATAAAAATTAATGAAGATCAGTGACATTTTTTGCAAGAAAATGTTTGAAAAATATTTTTTGAGCTTCGCTGATCTGGACTTCATTGACTTTATTCTTTAAAGACGAAGAATGATTTTTTTTTCCGCTCCGCATTGCTATTTGTACTGGAAAAATTTTTTTATTTAAAATTATTGCGTTAACAAGCGGTTAAAAGTGAAAGTTTGGGAAAGGTGTAATGTAATACACGAATGTGACTGGAAATCGTAAAAAATATGTGTGATCTTTCGCTTTTGATTCCATTTGACGACAGTAAATAGCGACAGTAAAAAATGTCATGGAAATTAGCCCATTGAAATTTCACTTCATTCTTTTTTTTGATAAATTATGTCGTTGAAATTATTAAATATAAACGTGATCAAAATTTATAGCAAATAATAAATTACAATTTATGAACAATGTTTGCATTTTTAAAAGAGTTTGTCTGGTAAGCACAATTTACAACAAAATATAGCTCAAGTCCACCATTTTTGAAGATTTTATTACACTATTATAATTTATGCGTACAACCTACGTCAATTTGAACGAAATTGAAATAAATATTATTAATTCTATTTTTAATGTGATTAATTCAAATATTAATACATATAATTAATTCTGTTATTAATGTATTCCGTTATTAATAGGTTCGGCAAATACCTTAAGTTTATAGAGATGGCCATATGTCCATACAGTAACTCCGAATAGGTACATAAAATTATTGCATAGCAAATTTCGGAGTTACTGTATGGCCATTTTTGAAAACGCAATTCTGAACATTCAGATTTATACGCATGATATTAGGGTATATAAAATATAAAATTTTATTTTTTGTGTTTGTTATTTTATTAACATTTTTAGTTTTTAATATTTGTTTTATATAATTTATTTTGTATAATACGTTATTTCCATACATTAATAAAAAATTTATTTTTATTAAATTAAAAATGATAAAATCGTATCAAAAATTGAAAATTAATACGTAATAAATTGCACGAATTTGAAAATACGAAAATAATGCACACATCGCGATTTTGAGACAAAAAAATTATAAAATTGGCAACAAAATTAAATCAATTTTAAACTTTAAAGACTAGAATGGAGATTTAATTTTGGGAAAAATAAAATTTTGCAAAAAAAAGACGATCAATAAAACAATCTTTCGGAAAAAATTTACTTTAAAAATGTCCCAAACATTTATTTAATTAACTTTTTATTTTTTTAGTTTTTAATATTTGTTTTATATAATTTATTTTGTATAATACGTTATTTCCATACATTAATAAAAAATTTATTTTTATTAAATTAAAAATGATAAAATCGTATCAAAAATTGAAAATTAATACGTAATAAATTGCACGAATTTGAAAATACGAAAATAATGCACACATCGCGATTTTGAGACAAAAAAATTATAAAATTGGCAACAAAATTAAATCAATTTTAAACTTTAAAGACTAGAATGGAGATTTAATTTTGGGAAAAATAAAATTTTGCAAAAAAAAGACGATCAATAAAACAATCTTTCGGAAAAAATTTACTTTAAAAATGTCCCAAACATTTATTTAATTAACTTTTTTGATTAATGTACGAGACGAACATTTTGCAATGTTTGATAATTTTTGCAAAAATCACTTTCCTATCGATATATCAATAAGTTCTATATCAAAAAAAAAATCTCAAAAAAAGAGAAAATTCAATTCGATCTGACGGTGTTTAGTCTGATGAAATGGGAAATTCAAATAAACTTATTCCAAAAGAAAAAAGGCAAATTTTTAGGACATTCCATGAAATTCTTAAATAATATGAAGCTGAGATCATATCCGGCGAGTTTATTCATATATTTTAACAGTCTAAATTTTTTCGGATCATGTTTTTGTGCCCTGTTCGCCAAACGAGATACTACCAGATAAAAATTTAGCTTCAATTATTTAAGAAATGAAGTTTGACGAAAGATTTGTATTTACATCGATTAGCACCAATCTGCTCCGGGGCTAGTGCCCCCTTTTGCAATTGAATTGAATATAGAAAGGAAAGCGATTCGCAAGAAGGTAGAATTTTTTTTTATTATAGGCTCAAATAAATAATCGAAAGTGGGGCCAGGTGAACACATTGAGATTAGAGATTATTAAGCTAAGGTTAAATAAATAGCTAAATTTTAAATAATATTTAACCATAAAATTAAAATAAAGTCCAGCACAATTTTGAAGCGAAAATCGTTTTAAGCACAAAAAAATCGTCGAAGAACCAATATTAAATATTAATTAATAATGTTATATTAAAACAAATCGGTGAAATCCACCGTAAAATATAAATACCCTGAGATTCAACGTTCATAAAAAAGAAATTTACAGAAAAAACGTCATCATATTCCGCATTACGATTAAGGTTGTTGCTTTTGTTCCTGACGATACGGCTTACAGTATGAATAACGGTGGTTCATGTGTTGCGAGTAGCTGCCACTATGACTGAACCGCTTCAGGCACTTGTTACACTAAAATTAAATCTTTTATAAACAAGGGAAATTTTTTTCCAATTTTACGGAAATTATTTTTCATTTTTTCAAAGCTTTTTCTACTTTTACCATATTCCGTTTTTCCAGCATTTTTCACTCATTATTTGAAATCAAAAAAATGTACAGTACTACAACTAAAGCACAATTATTATTATTCAGAGGTGATGACATAAGTTTGTGCGAGAGTCTAGAGGGTAATAGTTCACAAAAAGGCCGCCTTCATTATCATTTCATTAACCAGCTCAAATGAGATAATTACATTTGTACAGTGATTTTTGCATAACAAAAATACGAATTTCTTTTGGCGTAATAAATAGATGATAATGCCATAAAATATTCAAAGAAAAATCAAAATTACAAAATTTTGTTTCGGCACTCAAAATATTTCTCGTACACAAAATAAAATATGTTTTCATCTACCCAAAATAGTATTTTCCATCCTAAATAGCATTCATTCTCATCATCATTCGCATTCAACTATGCAAAATGATAATAAAAATTAAGTTTAATTCTTTTCACATTTTATCGTCTTTTTTCAAAGCGAAATTTCAGTTTATTCGCCTTCCTGGAATTTTTAATTTCACCCGCCAAAACAATTTTTGTAATTTTTCATTATTTTTTCATATGTACATACATATATTGCAACAACGGTATTTGAATAAATTATTAACTAAATCAATAAATGGGTAAAAAGACGTAAAACAGTGACTATTTTCGCATATTTTTTACAAAAATATATTTTTATAAAGTCCCGTCTACCTTCATTTTTCCCTGTTATCCCCAATCCAAATGCTGGTAAGCGTCGTCATTAGTTTTTCCATAATAATTCATTTAGGTTCGCTTGTGAGAAAAGGATTCAAAATGGATTTGGCAATTTTTAATTGAATTAATTTACAAATGAGAAGGAAAATTTTCTTTGAAGAGAGAATTCGTGGAGGAAAAGATGCCAACCTGAGAAGCTTTCCCCTCTCTCCGCTTATTTAAACTAATGGTTATGAGAAGATGGATCTAAGGAGGATGGAAATCCGAGTGAAGAAATGAACGAGGGACGCGAAAAAAGACACATATATGTACATATATGATATAGGCAAGCTAGGCAGGCAGAAAGAGTGTCGAGAAAGAAAGAATGGTCAGCAACAAAAAGCCGAACAAAGAAGAAATGACAACAAAAGAGGCTCGCTTTATGTATTTATTATCAACGGAAAAAAAGAAAGGAAAGCCTTAAAAGCAAGCCGAAAGGAAGGAAAAGCACGAACCTGAAAAGGTTTGTCGCCGGTGTGAAGACGATGGTGCTCGGTGAGGTGATGCTTGTGCTTGAACGCCTTCTCGCACTCCATGCATTTGTAGGGCCGTTGTCCTGTAGGAAAAGGAAAAATTATAATTAAAATTGGATTACGTTATTATTATTGTTGTTATGTACATTTTCTATTCAGCTGCCGCTTTCTATTGGACCGCTTTCGTTTATTTCGGACCCAGATGAATCAGACAATTGCACAAAGATACAGAACTAAAAATACGCACTAAACACATATACGAAAATTATTCATATAAGTCTAACACTCGTTCAAATTACAAATCTTCACCATTTTTCGATTTTTTCCTTCTCGTGTGTTACTGTGAATAAAACTAAAAATGGTTGATCCTTAAATATGTAAGACATTCCATCTGATTTTCTTTTTGAAGTTCCTTATTCTAGTTTAACATGCTTTAAGAAAATAAAAATTGAAATAATTAAAAAAACTACCCACCAAGCTAATAACGACAAGTTGAAAGTTCTACCTAACTTCAGCTTTCTTCTTCTTTCTTCCTTTATTCAGCTTATGTGAAAAAGAAAGGAAATTACTGTTACTTTTCTTTTGTTCTCCAAAATGCCGCAATTATTGTAGATTTAATTAGGGAGGTATTAACGGCAAACAAAAGGCCAACTTAGAAAATATTTATTTTTTGACAGCACAATTTGGCGGTTTTGTAAAAAAAATTTCTATTGTAATTTTCAAAATCTCGCGCAAGTTTCATCTTTCACTCATTTTTTTTGAAAATGACCTTTCACTTATTAAGATGCAAAGGTCAAATGGAATTTTGCGGTTTTTTTTAACTAATTTTTCTTAAATACATAAAACAGAAAGCAAGAAGAAACCAAAAGAAGATACATATGTAATGGTGAAATTTTCAAAAATCACATAATAAAAAAGTTTTTCAGTAGTAGATACAATGAACGTTAGCGATATGTATGTTCAGTGAATATGCATGAAGCAGATAAATTACCGGAATGTTCGTATTTGTGGCGGGCGAGTGAGCTTTGTTTGCCGAAGGTCTTATCGCATTGGTCACAGCCGTAGAGGCCGTCCTCCTCCGTGCGGTGCGTTTTCCAATTATTTCGCGCCTTTTTCGAAGCGCCGCCCACCGGCGACGGCGAATCGCCATCGTGACTCATTGCTGAAGGCGCTAGAGACGAAACGTCACCACCGTGTTGCTAAAAACACAAAAATTCGTTTTGAATAGGCATTGTTGGTATATAAATATACTAAAATATTATGTATCGAATATGTATGTACATATGTATCTAACATATACATATCTAGTATGTATAAGACAAAAAAAACTAGCCTCTAAAACGCGTTGCAATTCCGCACAGCTAGCGGCGGCCGCGCCAAACATGGAATATGGCGAAATGAATGCATTTGATGGCCAAATGCTTGAACTTTGTTCGCCCACCAAGTTTGAAGGTGCTATTGGTGGACTTAGGCTAGCCATCTCCTCCACCGTATTAATTCCCCGACAACCGTAGTCCACGCGAGAGGAAGAGGAGCGCGGAGTTGTCGTAACTCCGCCTTCCAAACTACTATCGCTGGCTAGCGATTCAGTGGCAGTGACGCTCACGGGTGACACTCGACAGCTTCCGCCTCCAAATGATGATGAGGAGAGTTGCGCGGCGGACGTCATCGGCTCTGATGGCGCGGGCAGTGAGGAGACGGCGGATGACGTGGAAAGCGCTAGGCACGAATCGAGACCCGACGCCTTTTGCAGCTTTTCACGAATCTTTTGGCTCTCACGGCTCATAAACTCTGCAAAAGTGTTAAATTACAATTTTTATTTTTTTATTATTTTAAACTTACAATAAAAATAAATCTTGAATACTTACCGAGGAATTTTGATGTGGACCAGAAAGGCGAATTTTCGACCTGTAACGTCCTAACGTTATGGTCCTCGTTGCTGCTGATGTTGTTCGACCGCAGCGACAAATCCAACGGTACCGCACAGAAGTTTGACTCCGCCCCATTCTGTTCACTTGAGGCTTGGTCGGACAACGAGTTGTCCTCGGACCTTTTTCTGTCGATATCGTCCACCAGGCAACTAGCCGAAGACTGTTCGACAGCTGGTAACGGTGAATCATTTTTCCGCTGCAAAAACGGTACTGTATTAATTTTTTATACTGTACTAATTTTTTATAATTTATTAATTTTTTATTTTATACTGTACTAATATTTTACAATTTATTAATTTTTTTAATTTTTTATACTGTACTAATTTTTAATTAAAAAGAAAAAACCTTTATAAATTTTTTATGGAAACGAAAAATGTTTAAAAATGGCACTAATACTCCCGAGTTGAATAATTCGTATACAAAACCAATTTTTTAAATCCACTTTCAAGGTTCTTCAATAGTATTAAAGTCAATGTATCAAAAAAAAACTCCATAATTTTAGAATGCTCACTCCGAATAAAAGAGGAGGAAGTCTCGGACCTGTGTCCAAAAATCACACAAAATAATTCAAAACAAAGCCAAGTTTTTTTTCTCGAAAGAGACAGATAATTTGGCATTCAATTGCGCAAAATACTTCATACATCCTTCACTTTTAATTCAATTCTATATTCGATTACGTTACCAAAAAATTAGCAAAAAGAAGAAAGTTGAAATGATCCCCCCCCCCCCTCTGCCTCCTGCCTTTTGGGACTATGTATATGAATGAATGAACGAATGAAGAGTTTTGCCAGGTGTGGAAAGGACAAGCAAAAATATATTCAAGTAAAAACACACCAATTTCCACTTACATAAAAGAGAAAGAGGTGGGTGATGATGAATGGAAATTTTGTAAGTGATTTTGTGTATTCTCGAAAATGATGATGAATTGGCCACAATTCGCGAAAAATTTTCACAGCAAATTTTGCTCGAAAATACCCTCAAATGAAACATTGTGGAATAATTCTCCTCGCAAATGAGAATTATTCTAATGTTTCCAATGTTTCGAATAGCACAAACATTTTTTTGTTTTGGGAAGAAATTGTTTGAAATAGATGCCTAAAATGTGCCAAAACAATAAAAATTTTGACTGATGACTTTTGTATTTACGAATTTATTTTATTAAAAATTTATATTTATTTATACCAAGAAAATTTTCTTGAAAGATACTATAATGTGCCGAGATTAATCTCATTGTTTGTAAAATTAATTCTGTTTATTTATCAATCTCATTTTGAAGATTCTATGAGAATTATGCAATTAGAATATGCATGTTGTATGTATGCAATGTATGTATGTACTATGTATGCATTATATATAATTCGCATATATATATATATATATATATATATATATATATATATATACCAGAGGCGTAGCCAGAAAAAAATTTCGGGGGGGGNACTTGGAAAAATAGAAAAAATAATTACCGATTCACAAGAAGTAATGACTGACGAAGAATCCGAATTTTCGTTGGCATTCCGAAAATAGTTCAATTCAAACAGCGCGTTTTTCGTCGTTAATGCTTCGACCGAAAAACGGTGTTTGTTGCTGTTGGCGGTCACATCGTCGTTGTTGTTGTTGTTATTGTTGTTGTTGTTGTTATTCGACTCAACATACTCGCTTTCGCCGTTCAAGACAAATCCGTTCAGATTTTTCCACGCGTTACGGCTTAAACGGTCGGAAATAGCGATAAGGCGGTTGCTCGCCGCCGCCGCGCGCTTTTGCTTGGCGCGCGCATTTTGAAACCAAACCTAAAACCAAAAAATTCGCCTAAATTTACCGTTGTTTTGGGCAAAAAATGTAAAAAAAAGATACACAATTTAATGACAAGTAACTGCAAAGTAAAATTATTTAGAATTAGAAATGACTGTTACTTCCTCATAAAATAGTGCGTTAATTAATATTATAGTTGTTTTAAAAATATAAAATATGTATTATTCTTATAAAATTAGACTGATTTTTGACTAAAGTGACTGGAATAGAAAGATAACCTGAACAACGCGTCGATTGACAGAGATCTTTTCCGCCAACGCCGACAGCTCGTACTTTGAGGGAAGGCGATTGCGTTTGAATTGCTGGCTGAGAATTTGCACTTGTGCGTCTGTCAGAAAACTGCGCGATCGAATCGGCCGCCAGTCGCCTGTGCCGCCGCCGCTCGTCGAGTTGGCGGTGCCGCCGCTGCAGCAGCTTCCCGTCTCGCCGCCTTCGCCGCCGTCGTCGCCCATGTCGACGTCGCAGTGGCGCGGGGAGTTCTCGCTGCTGTTCGTGTCCTCACAGTTGGGCGTCATCCGCGTAATCGCCATGGAGCCGATCGTGTCCTCGTCGTTCTCATCGAACTCATCGCCGAGAACGCTGCTAGGCGCGCTGCCGCCCGCCGATCCGTTCGAGGAGATTTTTATCGCGTCAATCGCGTCAAAGTCATTCGCTGATGATACGTCAACTTCAGTTTTCGCGTCGAATTCTTGCTTTATTTGCATTTCTTTTTTTATATCGCACAAATCGGTTGATTTATTTTCGGCTAATTTTTCGTTCAGAACCGCCTAAATGTAAGTAAAATGAAAATAAATTTGCATCACATAACAAAAAACACTGTTTTTCAAAAACACAGTTTGGTTACAAACCTGAAGAGTTTGATGTTGAAAGAGGAATGTCTTCAATTGGTTGAATTTGGCGAAATTGTTGGCGTCCGCCTCGTCGTTTTTCTTGAATAATTGTTGAAAAATGTTGCCTTCTGCCTCCATTTTCCGAATTTTCGGCGCATTAACGTGATCGTCCTGCAAGGCTGCTCCGCTTTTTGGCGATTCTTTTTGGTTCCACGGCGCGAAGAGCGGCGAAATTCCTTTGGGACTTGTCTGACGGTTACTGGCGTCCTGTGCCAACGCAGCGAACAAATTCACCGATTGAGGCGTAAAAAATGGCATTGCGGTGGGCGCGGAAGCATCTTTGTTGGCGGCTACGGCGGCAGCTTGCGCGGCCAGTGCCGCGGCTTGCAGAAAAGTGGTAGCCGCGTAGTTATTATTTCGTGCGCTATAATCACTAGCCGTAATGGAGTTGTTTGCGGACGTATTTTGGAGTGACTGATTTATTCTCTGTGCGTTTTGTTGTTGCTGTTGTTGTTGCTGTTGCTGCTGCTGTTGTTGCTGCTGCTGTTGTTGCTGTTGTTGTTGTTGCTGCTGTTGTTGTTGTAGCTGTTGTTGTTGTTGTTGTTGTTGTAATGAATGAAGGTGCGAGTGTTGGGCCAATGCTGCCGTTGAAAACATTTTGTACAACGCCAGCGGATCCAAAACTGGGAACGGTTTGCTCGGCGGGGAGGGAAACGCAGTAGTCAGTTTTGTGTTGTTGTTATCTTCGATGTTCGGCGAAGAAAGATTGCTACAGTTTTTTTTGTTATTGCTGAGTTGTTGCTGTTGTTGTTGATATTGAGTTGTGCACTTTTTACTGCTCATATGTGAGGAATACGATCCCGAATGCGAAAAGCGCTTGAAGCAAAATCGGCACTAAAATATATCAAAAAATAATTTTAAAAAATCTTTCAAAATTTTGTGAAAACTTTCATTGTATAATTTTTTTTTCATATGTATAAAATCGCTTTGCCAAATACAATATAATATATGTAATACATTATGCGGAAAAAAATTTTATGTTGCAATGGTGGTCCTTTTTCAATTTAAAAATCCGCTAAAGTATTTCAAATTTTTTATGCTCATTAAAGGGAAAATTTTGAGAAAAGAATTGTCCTTTATGCATTCCTCCTGTCCATCTAGCACACGGTCCTACTACCATTCCATCCTTTCTTCTAATTAGATATGGCCGGAAGGCGAAGAATGCTGCTAAATATTATGCGCAGCAGAAAGGAAGGTCTTTTTGATTAACGAGTGACAAACACACTTCAAAAACACAATTCCACAACGGCGCATACGACGCATGCGCACACGATGCATACATACACACACACACACACACACACACACACACACACACACACACACACACACACACACACACACACAC
>SAUE01000105.1:34701-50878 GCA_009724625.1 Deladenus siricidicola | reverse complement strand
AAAAAGACAAAAAGATAAACAAAATAAGGAAAAAATAAAGCATACATATAGTGGGAAAGAAAAAAACATATAGTAATTCCTTAAAATGCTGTAATCACAATGCCAAAGCTTTTTTATTTAGAGGGAAATGGGCTGCTTGAAAAAAATAAAACCGTAAAAGGTTGAAAAGGTATGCGAAAGACATTTTTGATTAGACCACGAGCGGAGAAAAAGCAAAAAAAAAGAATTTTACTAACCTCATTTTACAGCATTTTGCCTGAAAATTAAGCCTTCGAAATGCCGTAAAAATTGTTTGAGAAGGAAAAGATTGCATAAATTATGGCCGCCGAAGGTAAATCCAACAAAATCAAATAAAACAAACGAAGCTGTACGTTAACGCATACATATGCTAAAAAAAATTCCTTTTTAGCCAAAAGAGGGCAAACGTTTCTCATAAAATCAGCGAGGGTATTAAATCAATAACAAAAAAAAATTGAAATCTTAGAAGTCGAAACTATTTTATATTAAAAAACCTCAAAAACCGGATAAATACAAAAATACTACATTTTTACAAATATTGCTTGAAGAATGGAGATGAGCAAGCCGGGAAAATTACAAAAAAAGTCTCGCAGCTATCACACACATATGTATGTACGACCTTGCTATAGTGTACCCGCTATAGTGTACACGGTTCAATTCATTTTTTGGAATTTGAAGTAATTTTAAAAGAAATTACTCGTTTCTATGTATTTGCGCGTCGCAGGTGCTCGAGCTGTTATCAAGCCGCTGAGTGTTTGTTATCTGTAGACGATAATAATGATGATGAAGATGTGTGATACATATTATGTTGTGTTATTGCTAGCTAGTGTGCTCTTAGAATTCCCCCCCCCCCCGTTTATCCCGGTGGGCTAACGTAAGGGATCGAGGATTGGAGATGAAAGTGAAAATTCTCGCGCGCAAAACTTTCTCTTTTCTTTCCATTTCCAAAAATAATAAAGCGAAAATTAAAAAAAAATTCACCTAAAACAATGGAATCTTCCTTTGAAATTGTCACAGAAAATTCAATTACCACACGCAGCAACAGCGGGAGATGTGCTGTGTGATGGTGTTACGTGCGTGGATGGTGGTGTAAGTCAAAAAAGAAGAAAATATAGCCATAAATCGAAAAAGGTTAATAATAATGATAATATATATACATACATACAATAATAGCAGATAAGTTTTTCTTTTTCGGGAAACACGTGAACGTTTTTTCTTTAATTTCGAAAATATGTACATATATGCATAATATATGTATGTAATTTTTGAAATTTTCTGGATACTGAAAAATATGTTCAGAAAACATTCACAGGAATTATCAGCATAAATGGAGAAATGGAGAGGAAGCACAACAACAATTGCTGACAGCAACAGCAGAAGCTGCAGCAGCAGCAGCAGTAGCAGGAACAAGGCTTAAAGTGATTAAAGTTGCTCGACGGTAAAATGAAACGGGTTAAAAGTGAAAGTGAAAACGGATCTTTCCAAATTCTCGAAGCGGTTTTTTCATTTATCCACAATATTTCACCTTTACCTTTCCCGCTTTATTTCCGGTTTCAAAATAGAAAAAGATTGAGAAAGAAGAAAGCTCATCAAACATTAAACCAGGTAATAATGAAAAAATACCTTCCAATCTTTGAAAAAAATGTTTCATTTCGTGGGGTTTTTGTCAAGAAATTTTATTTTTATACCTATTTTGTAATAATTCATCCAAATAATTCATATATTTTCCTGCCCTACAAGTTGGCTTAAATGATTTTTTCGTTAATTTATATTTTTTGTTCGAAACAACAAAGAACTTGATACACATTTTGCCAAAATTCAGGCCAAAAATAAATGCCAGAACAATTTACTGACAAAACCAGCTTCCAGTATATTTGATTTTTTTCTTGTCAAAGGTCAGTGGACGATGTCATCACACTCAATTCAATTCAATAACAACACTTTATACAGCTTCAAAATCGGTAGAAAACCGGTTTGTTGAATGAAAGTGAATGAATGAATGAATGGATATGTAGGCTGTTCCCCATTCTCGCAGATTCTCGCTTTCGGAAGTGTTTGTTTTGCGTGTGTTTTATCTCTCAATCACTCCTTCTTTTTTAAATCCGAAAAACATACGACCTACGTAAAAAAGTACGTGTAAGTACGTGAATGAAATTTGCGTCAATATGATAATAACCCGTTCGTGGATTTTGAAAGGAAGATCATTATCATTTAATCTACTTCACCTTTTCTCGTTCTTCCCGTTTTCCCTTTTACATATTTAATTAACAAAAAGCTTTTTCTAATAAAGGAGAGTCAACAAAACAAAAGCTGTGGGGGGGGGGGGCTGTCGATATGTAGGTATTAGCAAACATGAATACTAATATGCACTAGATACGATAACACAGCAACTGCTTCATCCAAGTGAAGCTGCGCTTGTATAGGTTCACCTGTTTCACCTGCATCATTTTTTTGGAATTTGGTTTTTGTAATTTATAGTTGTAATATAAGTTAACTATTTTCTTCGTTTTGAAAGAGAATTTCTACTTTTTACAGTAAAATTGGTCTCGTGAAAGTAAATTCTTTTTTAATGGAAGCATTTCGTAAAAATTTATAATAAAAATACTATGCCAAGGCTAAACTTAAAAAAAAACTTTTTCAAAATGACAAAAAAAAGAATGGATAAAATTCGCACGCTCATCGGCAACAAATTTTATCAACCAAAGTATCAAAAAGTGAAGAAAATCTTCGTATTTATAAAAACATAGCACGAAATCTCGGGAATTAGTGGATGTGGGAAAAGTAGTATATATAAATGGATATAGAACTTTTGCCCGAAAACATTTTACGGCATTGGTGGCGAAAACTGGGCTCTAGACGTACATATTGGAATTTATTTTGGCTTAATTTGAGGAAGATAAGCCTCGTAACAACGTGAAATGAGTGGTGGGGGGCACGGATAAACGGCGAAAATAAGACCCAATTTCCTTGGCATGAAATTATCCGGAAACACCAAAAGTCAGCGCAGCGCCAACAACACAGCGATGCGAGTAACAAAACAAAAATTCTTCCGCCGTTTTGCCCAAACCCCAAAAAGAAGAAACTCAAAAAGAAGTATTTGTTGAATGGGAGTTAATAAATAAATACGGGTAAAAATCTTTGATAAGCTAGCTAACTGGAATAAATTTCGTCTTTTCCCACAGGCTTTGTTGATTGCGTGTAATCTTGAAATTTCTGTTGTTCAGCTGTGTTAATATCCATCCTCCTTTGCGGCCGCAACACAACCGCAACCTAATTCAATCAAAAAAATACTTTTAAATAAGCCAATTCCTTTGTGCCGGATGGATCGCGATTTGTGGCAAATCGCAGGAAAAAGCACTTTTAAGTACTTTAGTAAACCGAAAATATTCCCAAAAAATTCTCGAATAATTCCGTAATTTATTTGAAAAAAAATCGTTGTGAGCGGAATTAAAGTAGAATGTTTTGGCCGAGCGGGCAAAGGCGGCGGAAGTATGGTGTGACAACAATATCGCTTGTAATTGGCTCAGGGTTGAATGGTGTTATGATGCCGAGATAAAGTCTGTGGGGGAATTAAGCCGAAAAGAATATTTTGCGAAATTGGAAGGAACACGGCATGAAATAAGCCACAAACAGCAAATAAATACGACAATTAACAATAAACTAAATTTTGAGTTGTTTTGTGCGGGGATTTTTAAGATGAAAAAGGGGGAAATTTTATCCCGGAAGATGTACACATAATAAAGCTTAAGCCAATCAACCGTAATATGAAATTTAAGTTAAGTGAGTCATTACTGTAAATACAAGCTGGACACTTTCTTTGGCGAAATGAATTGTCTCGTTGGATCCCTCCAAGTTGTTTAACAATATACTCCCAAAAATATTTCTGAATATTTCACGTAATAAGCACAAGCTGATTTTATGTGCTGATTATGTGATAAAATAGGCGACTTTTACCTTTTAATCAAACAACTTTTCTTAAACATATACATACAAACATATACGTACATTAAACATACATATACGTACATATTTAACTTCGACCATTTAAAATAAAAAATTTCAAAATTAAAAGAAATCTTTATTTTTATATTATATTTCAACCACCACTTTTACTTTTCTTCATTCCTGGCATTACACGAAGAATAAGTTACTACTTTAGAAATTGGATGGGGATTTGAAAATAAATGTAAACGTACTCCATATTTTTATACGCATATTCCCCCATTTTCTGAAATATTTGTGGAAGTTTTTGATTTATTATGAAATCCGAAGTAAGGCTATTGTTAGTGGGCTTTCTTGTTAGTAGTAAACTGTGAGTGTTGTTTGTTTGTTTGTTGTTGTGTGATTAGAAAGTGTTGTTGTAAAGAAACACGGCGATATGTTTGAAAAAAAAATTTGTTCGCATCAAAGTAACGGTGGTGGCGCAAAAATAAATTGGATTTTTCCGCAGAATAAATGGGCTTGGATTTTCACTTTTGCCGTGCCATCCGACTTTTCAAACGCACAGGAAAAATTAGAGGTTCAGTCTGGAGAAGGGGGAGAAACGTGTCCCACGAGACCCGTTTATTCAAAATACCACCACTATATACTCCCAGAAATATTTCTTTTTTTTTGCCGTGGGCAGATTGTCATGAAAAAACGTAAACCACACGGTGGCGGTAGCCCTTATTTCCTTTTGAGAGAAAAAAGCAAAAGAAGTCATCATATCAATAACTCCCGCCAAGGATTGTGTTTTTATTTTATTTCCTTTTTCGGTCAGCTTTGCGTACCGCATTAGTTTTGCAACCAATAAAGCTGCTGATGCTGCTGGTGCTGAGCTCGCTGTTTTTGGTGGCAGCTTTCGCACATACGTTACCGTTTACCGTGAAAGTTCACCGCGCATATCAAATATTTAGTTATTTATTCCACTTTTTGGAAGAGATTTTCACCCCTGTCCATGCTGTCATGGCCGCATGAAGTGTTTGAAGAAAGAAGAACCATTTCTTTTTTCTATTCATTCTCTTCTTCCATCCCATTCATTTTATCGGTAAAAAAGAAGCTTATTTAGATGAGGGTTCAAGGAAAGGACAAAACTCTTTCTTTCTATCTTCAAGCTTAAGCTAATAAGGACACGGCGGCATATTCTTTTCTTCCCTATTTTTCTTTGCTTCCAAAAAAATAAATAAAGCGAATTAGTGGTGCCAAGGTTGGATGTGCAAAATTAAGATAGGAAGATTTCTCTTTTTGATGAGACATATTTTCAATTTTTGATGCCAAAATTAAAGGGATGGATTTTCGGAGAAGGAATGGCCCCATCATTTCTTAAATGTAAAGAAAAAGAAGTCATGGTGAGTGGGGGATTATTGATATGCAAATTTATGCAAATATTGCCAGCACACAAAAACGGCAATCACACCGCAAGACAATTGAATTGAATTGAATTGAATTGTAATTGACAGAAAATGCCGACGACACCTAAAGCACCCTCCCTCCCCCTCCAAAGTATTATTGTATGAAAAAATATGAATATTACCCGAATGTAACTGTAAAAGACAGGAACTGGAAAATGGAGAACACACGGAACACGGATCAGTGAAGAAAATATAGCTAGAGATAGACAGTAATAAAAAAAGAAGAGAGCAAGGCGGATAAAAAGAAAAGATGGGGACGAAAGAATTGAAGTCATATGAATGGAGATATAGGGGCGAAAGGAATTCTGGAAATTATTCAGCTGGGCGAAAATTTCCCCACCAATATTTATGTAAAGGAACAAAACTTGACAGAAAGAAAAGAACAGAACAAAATAAAGAAAGTGAAGAAAACTTATCTGCAAACAAAGTTTACAATAAATTAGGCAAAACAAAAGAATGACTTTTGTTAAGGTTAAAGAGCGGTAAATGAATTCGAATGCAAAACAAAAGACCAATGAGTTTTGGCGGATAATATTGGATTAAATCGGATTAGTAATGATTTACAAAACACAAAATGTGCCACATTTTCTCCGTTTTTAATTGTGTCGGGCAAAATAAAGAGAACGAATTTCCCGAAATGGTCTTTCCAAAACTTTTAGTTGTGTTTAGTTTGTATTTTAGCAATCGAAGAAAAATGTTACAAATAGAAAAGGGATATTTTTAAATAATATTGTTCGGTACAACTTGTACCAATTTTTCATAAATTTTCTACCTATATGTACATACATATTGTACCTATATTGTTCAAAACAGTGAGCATGAAAAACATTTTTTTATAAAAGTAAATCTAAACTAGATTCACGTTAGATCGAAATTGCAGCAAACTGAACGCAATTTGGACACAAAAACCTACGAAGACTCATCTAGGATTCAGGTCACTGATAGAAACCATAGCAAGAACAAAATGTTATTTTGGAACGAAGAAGTTCCTTTGACGTCTTTTGTGTAAATTTTTCTTTAATGTGGGGCTAGCCTTTGTAACTATCAACTACATAATACGCTTTTTGATGTTGCAAGCTGCGGTTGCCCCCAAACAAATTCCTTCAATTTTAAATGTAAGCCTACAAATTGATATTTACATCATGTTTTCCGTATCGATATATGAAAAAATAAAAGCTAAATTGCGGAAAGATCGAAAATTCGATAAAAAAAAAGTTTTTTTCTCTGCTCTCTCATCGCGCACAATAAAATAGGACATTTTGGCGAAAGGTCCCCAAAGGAAGAAAATAAGTGAAAGCAAAGGAAAAAAAAGTTGGAAGGAGCCATTAATTCTTTGCCTTGTTTTTTTTAATTTAATGAGATGAGGAGCGCTATTATCATCGCCAAACATCTTCATCATTCTCATCAAAATCAGCAGCATCCAATATCAATATGATTATCTCATCGACCACGAAAACACATGAAAATACATCAAAATCATACCATTGTGTCACTTTTTTTCCTTCACCTTCGCTGATTTGACATCATTCTCACTCACTGCGAAAAATGATATTGGGGTACCATCTGGCCATAAGAAAAAAAAAGATAAATAGCAAAATGAATAAAGAGTCATCAGAGAATGAGTGAAAAAAACGAATTAGCCGGTGTTAGACAAATACATACATACATAAATACATAAAAAAATTCATAAAACTGCAATATACACATAAATACATCGAAAGATATACATACACGTAACAGGAATTTTTCTAGTTAAAAATCTTTCAATTTGAACGAATTTGCTCGAAGATTTTTTTTTATTTTTTGTTAAAGAACTACCTACGACGGAAATGATTTTAAAATGGATTGAAAGCCAATCAAAATTATTCGGCTTTAGATCGAATTACAGTATGTTTAGTAATGCAAAGTTGCTTCTATGTATTATTTAAAAAGTATATTTATATAAATGTTTTCATTTATTTTAACAAATGGTTTAACATCAAAAATGTACAAAATAAACAGAACGTAGTTGAAAACTCTAATCTGAAAAAATTGTTGGAGCCGTTAAAGAATTTGCAATTTTTAAAAATTTATAATTTTTATAATGTTTGAAAAAATTACAATAGAATTTACAATTTTTACCGAATACAGACAGCTATGCCAAATATTTCCATCATTTGTTCCCACTTGCTTTTTTAATCGAAATATTTCATAAAAACGAAAATAAACTAAATGTTTTGCAGACCTCGACTCTTCTAATGGTATAATTTATATCCTCGAAAACTCGAATTACAAAATTCGAATTTTTATTTAAAAAAGAAAAAATAGCGCAAGAAAAGAGATGTTGACGTCCAGGCACAGAAATTGTGTAAAGTGAGAGACGCAGAGATAATAGGCTGGATTCGTGTCAAAGCACTGTTTACAAGTCGATTTTCTTTCATTTTGTCACACATAATTCCTTGTTCGTGCTATTTTTGGTTTCGTCTCTAGTTCTAATTGGATTTTTACGGGAGTTCGGATTATAATAAATTTTTCTTCATTTTACCCTTTCTTTATTTGGCAAGAAGATTCTCTTTCCTCTGAAAACATTACAAAAGCAAAATGATAAAATTAAAACACATCGTTTTTGACAAACAAAAAATATGAAAAAGGAAGCAAACATGAAGACGAACAGTACATACATATAGGCAGACAGACAAACAAATATACAAAGTGAAACGAAAAATTCCATTCCACACAAAAAAGAAACGAGAGAGAGAAAGGAGAAAACGTAAAGAAAGAAAATACAGGAGAGCTAAAAGAAACACTAAATGTTTCTTAATTTTTCAACGTTTACACATATATATTGGATTAACGTGTGTGTGTGCCATCTGTCACCTCCCTTCTGCTCATTTTTCCTCGGGGATTTTTGATGGTTTTTTGGTGTGCGTTCCCTTGAATACGGGTCGGTCATTCATTTTTCAATAAACCTACTTTCTGGATTTATAAAAATAAATAAAATAATTTGCTGATTTAGAGCACTTTGTCTAATGGCAACAAAAAGTATGTGAGAAATAATAGATAGATATGGCAACATAATTGGAAAAGGATGAGGAACACAACTAAAAGTTTGCGAAACATGTGGAACTAATCGTCCGCAATTTTTTTCGAAACTTCGAAACGAAATAACGAAAATTAAAAATAAGATTCTTCGTATATTATTTAGTTAAAATTTATGAATTTTATTTAAATTGCTGCGGTTTATTTAAAAATACATTAATAAAACAAAAAATTTTATTTAAAAAATAAAATTAAAATTTTATTTTTAAAATTAAAAAAATTATTATGCACATACCGAAAAATTAGCTTGCAAAAGATAACTGATTTTCTTAGATTTTTGGTAAAAAATTTATTCACATATTAATACTCTCGAAAACGTGTAATCCCGTTTTTCTCAGCAGAGTATAAAAAAATTGAAAAATTCTGTTGACAGGTGGAACTGATATCTCTTCGGTTATTTTGACAATATCATTTAATTTCTCAATTACATTTTCATTGCCATTCGATTTGTGCAAATTAAATCTGGAGATTTTATTAATTGAGATATTTGGGGTATTTAGAGGTGAATAAGAAAATGCCAAAATTATAGGAATAAAATTGGTGTCAGATGGCGTAAAAGCAGTCATGATAAATTGCGGGAAATTGTCATTTTCACAATGATATTTTTGAGAAAAAAAATACTGTAGCGCAGATTAGAATCATTCAGTAAAGTACACATATAACACGAATAAAATGTTCAGAGATCAGGTTTATTGCACCAAAAATTATACCCGGTGGTACCAGCGAGCGACCTCTTAACACTTAAATTGGCTCCGCCGAGTTGACGCCGTCCAACAACGCGTCTGGACAACTTGACGCCTGCACACACTTTGAAATCGCTAACTTGACGCTCGTGATTTCTTGACGTCTGTCTTATATTTTATGACTTATACTTTTGCTTTATATTTTATTGTCTTGTTGAATTTTTCCGTGTTCTTAAATTATTCTACAACAATCACAGTTTTATTTGTATCGATTAAAGAAAAAATATAGAATGCGAAATTTAAAATTTCAGTCTTCATTTTGCTGAAATTACAAAATTTTTTGCTAACGTCGATAGTGGAGAGCAATTACTTATAAAATATTTTTAATGTAGCCAAAATTTATAAATTTCTGTAAAATGTGTTTCACACTTTTCATTTTTACTTTAGGCGTCAAGTTATCCCGGGCGGTAAACTAATGTTGTCATTTGTCCTGTTGCGAAAGTGTCCGTGTGCCAAATTAAGATGATCAATTAAGATGATCAAATTGAGCCGGCGGCGTCATGTTGTCCTATACTGGAAATTAATCCACATACACACAGTAATTATACACACACACACAACACATATGTTAATACCAAATCATTACAGATGGGATATTAAAAAATTTATTTGTGTTTTCGTTGTTACTTGATCTTTTGTCGGCAGTAATTAAAATCGCAAAAAGGCGAAAAATATTTACGCCATATTTTCCTTTTGCAAACTTTTCAGAAGAAAAAAGAAAGATTTCTGCCCGATTTGCCCTTCTTTTACCAAAAGCCTTTTTATCCTCGAGCCACCTTTAATACAAAAAAATTGGCAAGAAAGAAGTGAGAAAAGAAAGAAAGAGAGAGAAGAAAAGCAAAGAAAGGAAAAAGTGAGAAAAGTGAACGCGGCAAAATCAAAAAAAGAAAGAAAATCTGCTCACTTTATTTTTCTCACCTTCTCTTTACCGTCATTTTTCGTCGCTTTGTATGTTTGTTTACATTCGATTTTATTATTATTGTAATCACATCTTTTCCCTTCCTTTGCTACAAAATGATGAGCACGAAAATCTGAAAGAAATTAAGAAAAAAGTTTCCGTTTTCAACAAGTTTTGCCATCTGCCAAAAAGACCTTTCCTTTCTATACATATGTATCCTCTCCTCTCCTCCCCTCTTTCGTCTTTCACCTTTATTTTCTATACACTTTTTCCATTCTTCAACTAAACCTTGGTAAACTTTGATTGCTCTTCTGTGTCCTTTTTGTAGATTGTTGTAATTTGAGGAAATGTAATTAATGCAAAAGTGCGACATCTGCAAACTTTTTTTTACAAAATGCGGTAAACTACGGTAAGCGTAATATGAAAACTTAATTGTGCAAAGCGATTTATTCCTAATAAATAATATAAAATTACGGTTTGAAAATTCAATTATGTATGTATAATAAATAGGTTTAAAAACTGTTTTACATTTTAGGTCTTGAAATAATGATAGATTTACTATTTATCAGATGACGGGAGAGAGAAAACATTTACCGTTACAGCACATATGTACACTATGATAGTTTTTGGTGTTTCGTTAATGCAAAAACTTTGAAACAACAGAAAATTATACATAGCTAATTGTAAGTGAAGTTTATGCAAAATATATAAAAACGTAGCCATATAAAAATTGGCTTTACCGTCGAAATAAAAAGCAAAAAAAAATCAAAATTTATTTTTGGTATAAATATGTCATACTTTACGAGAAAAAATTAAGCATTCAAGAATGCCGGGATATTTTTCGAAAGTGAATGACACGCGAAAGGCAAAAGTATGATAAATTTGTGTTAATCGATGAATCATCATACAAAAAGTTTTCAAAATGAAATATTTGTATCATTTATTAGCCTTCACGAACCAGCCAAAAAAATCGTTCACTTTACCCCCACTCCATTCACAACTACATTAAATGGTTTTTGTTTATATTTTAGTGAAATAAACGACGAAAAAAGAAGACCTGTGAGCCGTATGCTTTCCTTTCTCTGAAAGCACATTTTTTTGTTCTGCCAATTTTCAATTCATTATTCCCTGCTTTCGCAGATTAATATCAGAAAGCAAAAACATTCAAATAATAAAGAACGTAGACAACAGAAAATAGGAACAACAGAAAAGTTGGTAAAATTTTTGTAAATTCGACAAAAAAACTTATCAAAAAATTTGGAATAAAAACTTAGTTTGAATAATTTATTTTGCACATTTTTGGATTGAAAATGGGAATATGTACATACATAAATATTTTTCTGTTTTACAGTAGAACCATTGCTGATTTGTAGTTAAGATAATTTATTTAAATATACATATGTATGTGTGTATCTTACCAAAATGCTATATTTTAATTAAAATGCCATACTCTCGCTACCTTGTAACCACATTAAACCTATCCGAAAATTCGAAAATGGCAAATTTTCAACTATGTCTATGTTTGCGTTAAGTAAAAAAATTTCCTTTTGATACATATACGAGAATTAAAAAGTTCAATTTTCGATTTTCGGTATTTTTTTCCGGTATTTCCCAGAAAAATAATTTCCGATAATGAAGTTTAAAAACTTCAAAAATAACGCCGTAAAAAAATAACTTCCTTTTTCTTTTTTTTCGTTTTGAATTATTGTGCCAGATATTGCATTTCTTCTTTATTTTCTTTTAAATCGCGTCGCCATTTAACTTTCTTTTCAAAAATTTCAATTTGGCAAATCAAAAAATGAAATGTTTCACTTTCGGTTAGTCTGTCTGTCTGTCTGTCTGTTTGCATGTCTTTCTCTCTGTTTCTCTGTCTGTCTGTCTCTCTCTGTCTTTTTCTCTCTGTCTGTCTCTCGTGTCCCTGTGTCTCTCTTTGTNATATATATATATATATATATATATATATATATATATATATATATATATATATATATATATATATATATATATATTCTCTCCTACATGTATAACACATTAATAAATGCAGTTGATTTTTTTATTCCAAAGCCTTCCTTCAACGGTGAATTCAAAATGACATGTAAATAGAAGATGGAATGAGCCAATTCAATTAATTTATTGCCAATTTGTTTGGCTTAGTTAAGAATGCACCTTACAATTAGCTTATTGGATTAAGGACAAAAATGGAGAAGAAGAAATAATTGAATTGTGGGGATTTTCTTCCGTAATCTTCCCATAAACACAAATGACATAAGGCGATTTCAGTGAACGCGAGATCCATTACTATCTGCTTTCATCGTGGAAAATCTTCGTGCGTGGCTAAACTTACTTTAATTTGGGGAAGACGATTGCTTTGTGGTAAATGACAGGAAAGATGATACCAGATGCTACAGTTATCATTGCCAATTGTCATGCATTTTATTATTTGTTCACTTTCTTTTCTCAAATAATTTGAGAATAGTGGTAAGTAAATGTTAAAGATAAACAAATTCAAAGGGGATTTTGGAAAATCACACAAAAAGTGCAACTGAAACGTTAAATTTATCATACTGAAATGTTAAGGATTTTCAGCGACTATATTATAATCGAGTTATAGTCGTAGTTGGGTAGATTTCTTTATAGTAAGTTGAAAATCGATTTTCGACGATCCAATCAATTGAATATTTATCATTTTTGCCAACTCAAACTTACTGTACGTTCTTGAGAAGTAATAAATTAAGGTTCATGATTTTTATGGGAAATATGTAAAGCAATTATTTTAAATTTATGATGTTTCAACGATTGTTGGATTAGAGTTTGGCAATTAATCAATATTGCTAAAAATTGATAATTTATTTATTTTCGTGGATATTACCAGGTGGCTGTGGCGAGGTTTCTTAATTTTTCTTCTATATTGCCAGCAAAAATTGCGCATTTTGATGAACGTTTATGACCTGAAAACGACGTGTTTATGCCCCCCACACCACGCCACACACAACACCCAGCCAAAACGCATACAAAATTTCTCATTTATTAGAGGCAGATGTGTTGTGGATCGCTTCAAACTGTCATTACCGAATTTTGTTTCCTATGTATGTACATATTATTTGAATATGTAAATTACGTAAAAGATTATTAAATTTTCTTAAGAGTCTTTTAGTACTGTTTCAATTTTTACAAAATACTGAAATTCCAAAAATGTTAACATTTTTAAGTAATCACATGAACAACTCAGCACTAATAAATAAATAAAACAATCAATTTTGCATAGTACAATCCTTTCAATTTGTTTACATGAACTTTGGCGATATTTCGAGTAGTCCTTATATACGAAATATTTGTTAAGAAGAAAGGCCACTAATAAAAATAAATTATGAGTCTGCCCGTAAAGAAGCAATGAAAGTAGCTGTCATTATTGTAATTCGTTTCCCATCACGAAAACAAAAGAAGAAACTCCCAAACTCCTCTCATCCAAAATTCAATACCAAAAATATTCCTGAAAGTTGGCTGAGAAAATTGACAGTTATATGCATATTCCTGGGCACGCTCAGTAGCTAAATTCTTGAGAGCAGTGCAGCGCACGGGCAAATCAGCAACGAGAGGAGGACACGAGAAAACAGTCACAGAAAAGGAGCAAAAATATTCCGTGGAAAACTTTCCTGGAAAATTGCCATTTCTTTTTTGCTGAGATGTTGTTGTTATAGTTGAGAATGTTCCAACTCTCAGGTCGCACTGTACTTATTGTTGTTGTTGTTGTTATTGTCATTATTGAATAATTACGGGCCTTACTTAGTTATTAGGAAAATAACAACGGAAATTACAATTATGAGGCACATTAACAACCATAAATGTCACATGAATTTTTCTAAGATAATAATAAATAGTTGAGGTCAAGAAAATACAATGATATGTATCAATAAATAATATAATTATCAAAATAACAATAACGATAATGTAAATAAGTATATTATATGTAAAGGACAATTAATTCTTCCATTCTCAAAGTGTCACCTTTCCTAATTTTTTGAGCATGGAAATTTCCGTTTTTTAAAGGAGAATATTCTAATCTAAACACGTTGAATTATAATTTAATTACATCAGTCCAAGCGTTGTGTATCTATTACTTTACCTATCTGTGTAAGCATTGCTTGTTAATGAAATGTACATATTACGTAAAAAAATATTTACCATACATATTACACTTATTTTCTTAAGTTGTACACGAAATAAAAAACATCTGAAATGGTAATAAATTTCGAAACGTTATAATTTCATAAATTCGTGCAATTGTGTGTATGTAATTTGGCCCTCAAAACATAAATATTTAATTTTTATGTTTAAACGTCAACTTCGTGTTGTGTAATAATAAACATAAAAGATAATTATTATAATAGAGTAAAAAGATGAAAAATGAGCTTTTTTACAAACAAAAAACAATAAAAATGCTAAATCACCATTCATTTTAAAATGCATTGGTCGGATAAAATGCTTCAATTTAAAAACGCTTTGCACCTGTCTCTTATCATTTTTCATATTTTCTTATTCAAACAAATCTTGTTTGAAAATTTGTGGCAAGATTTTATAAAATTATATGAAAGTTCAAATACGTGAAAGTAGTACACATATTTTCTCAAAAGTATACGGTAAGTATAATATTATATATGTATAAAAATTAACTGAATTTATATGTTTAACATCAACATTAAAAATCATCAAAATCACATTTGTTTTAAAAGAAAAATATTAATAATGTGAATATTTTTCATGCCTACCTAAAATTATATAATCTCCTAAAATTATTTAAATAAAATAAAATTTAAGAATTAAATCGCACAAAAAACACAACAGCTACCAGAAACGCACTAGAGTAAATAAAAAGAGGTCAAAATATTTTCTCCTTTGAAACTTTTTAAATACTTTCAATCTTTTGGTAAAAGTTTAAAATTCTTAACCTTAATCCGGGTATCGCTCCTTTCTTTGAATTACCTTTCCATTCCCTCTGTTCTCTTGGAAATATTCAGAAAAGCATATTCAAAGATTTTACAACAAAAACAAAAATATTTCGGAAAAATTATTTCAATTCTATTTCAACTCTTTGCTTTTTAAAAATTTAGACAAAATTAAACTTCAATATAAAAAAATTTCAGCACTTTTGTCAAACTGGCAAAGCTTAACCAAACAAAAATTGACCGTTTTTCAAATTAAATTTTAAAAATAATGGCAAAAGCCTAGATTACCCCTCCCAGACTCAGAATTTGATATTCAATGTGGTTTTCATCGCTTCACACCAACTTGCATCCGAAATGAATCCGCAGATCCAAAGCATACGGATTCAACAAATGGATCCAATTTTTTCAAATTAATTTTTAAAAAGATTTTCTTATTTTATCTGCTTCCTCATTCCCTCCGTTCACTGTTTGAGTGTTTACGTTTTGTCCTTCACCCACATTACCATACATTTGAGGCTTTTAGCGAAAAGAAACGGATTCATTTGCATCCTTTGCATCCATTTTGGCATTTTTTGCATGCGTTTTTAGAAAAAGTGCGGATGCATTTCGGATGCAAGTTACAGCACTGCTTCACACCCGATTAGAACACTTTTTGGAATTTTCGCCAGAGAATTCGTAATGCGCGCGTCAAACTACGTAGGAAAACAGCAAAAAACTTTTGAAGTTCTGGGGGAAGGTAAAGTGCAGTGACCCCGAAAACATTCACTTTGCCATTCAATCGTGAAAATTATTTCATTTCACAATCTTTTGGAGGCATTTAGCATTTAGTCCAAAATAGCAACTTTGCCCCAGGCAATCTCTTTTCCACTTAATTTCTTCGCGTTTTTGGCGCTTCTAAGGGTTTCTGGTGCGCTGATTCCAAATCTCAAAAGTAAAAGTTAAAATTCTATTCTTTTCTGATCCATGACTTCGAGTCTGAGAAAAATCGAAGAAATCAACAAAATTAAAAAAAATTATTGTGGGTTATCGGACTAAAGCGACTTTAACCCGCGAGTAGGCAGGCAAGTCTCGTTTTTTGTCTGAGCCGTATGCGAGTTATATGGGGCG
>SAUE01000104.1:139781-151662 GCA_009724625.1 Deladenus siricidicola | reverse complement strand
TGACCTCGAAAACCCCTAATGCACATTCATTTTCGCTGTGGGACCATAAAAAGTTCCATCATCAAAATTTACATTAAGCGAAATTGGCGTGCGGTCAGTATATGGTCAGATTTTTGTTTCAATTTTGGAAATTGTGATGCATAGGAATGAAAAAAATAACAGTAAATGATTCGGGGAAATGTGGTATTTGTGCTGTTTATCTGCAATACATAGCTACATTTTTACTAAAAAAGGAAAACATATTTTTGAAAAAAAGAAAATATTTTTGATTTTATTGGATAACTGTCCGTTTTTTGCTTTAATTTTCTCAATTTGTGCAAAATGTTCAGTAATATTAATAACAACAAAAGTATTAAATTGCTTTACCAACAAGCAATTCAATCCGAAGCCGAGCTTAACTGAGTATTAAAAAATCTCGAGACAGATCCGAGTATCTCGGCATTAGACCAAGTCGTGCCCAAGAGGTGGTCGAGTTTTTGAGCCGAATCTCGAGTGCTTGATGCAGTTTTAATATTTTCATATATCAATAAGAAAACGAACTAGTACTTTAAATTTTTCAATAAATATGTATAATTATTTCGGACTTCATTTTATATCTAATTTTTATTACATATGTCTGCTTTTTTGCAAAAAATTTATTATTATTTTGTTTTTAAACTTAAAAAAGAGTTTATTAATTTTAGGGAATTTATATTTTATTTGTATTTTTGTACATTTAACTGTATAATTAAACAGAAGCGGTATTGCAACAAATTATTGAACCGTAATTACTATGAAATTACTTTTGAAATTATGAATTTTAATGGAAATCAGTAAGCAGAATAAATTTTACATTCTTGGCGTATCTTTCTCCTCCTTAAAAACTATGATGAAGAAAATTTTCAAGTTTTACATTGTCTTTTGCATATCTGGAAACATTGACTTTGAATGGCGGGACTTTGCTTGTACTAAATGTCCTCAAACATGTTTGTTTGTGCTTATATACTGGAATGGTAACCGAAAGAATGAACTTTAGGTGACAATATTTTCAATCACAACAGCCGATAACTTCTTAAAACAACAGCTGATCCCTAGCATAAAGGTCGCAGACTTTCATCATTCCTCAATGTATGTGACGTCCTGCATTTCTTACCTTTGCCAATAGCATGTAATGGAACGTGCTGTTGTGTTCAGATTAATTCTATCGTTTTACGACAAAATCTTGTTCATTTCGTCTGTACTCTTTTCAACATTTGTCCATTCTGAATGAAATTTGTCACATTAAAGCTAACCTTTTGCGAATTTTTTGTTTCCATTTTATGGCTTTTATACATACTTGATACATACATATACATTTGAATTTTCATACATATTTGAATTGTGCATTTTTTGCATTTACAAAATTTCCGAGCGCTTGAACGACTTCTAACATGTAATGAAGGAGTACAAATTCTTAAAATGTGTAAACGTTTGTACTTATTGAAATGCATATTGGGTTCAAAGTTTTCAATTTAATTTAAAAATTTTGTGTTCGAAAAATTTATTGAACAAATTCTATTGGAAATTTTCCGTAATTTTCGAAATGATAAAGCGTAAATTGAAGATTTTAGCATCCCTGGCACACACATATGCATATACAGCCTACGTATACGTCGTCCAATGTTTTATGTACGTCTGTCCTTTTTGTAAGGATTTTGTAATTTTGCTAAATTTTTCATTTTCAGTTTTATATATTATACATATTTGCACACTTATCAGTCAGTAATGCTCGCTTTAGTTACTCTTTACAACTCGCGTGAAAGTTACTCATGTCTTTATTCCCATTTTATTTCTGCTTCTCTGCCAACTAACAGTTTACCACATTCCCATTAAGTATTTCCATTTATGCTTTGCTTTTTTACATATGTGTACGTATACTATTTTATGAATGAATCATTTTTTTAAAAATTCGAAATAATCTTATCACTTTGTGTTTTCTGGAACTAAAAGATTTTTTGCAAATATAATAAAATTTAACTTATTTTTGTCCTTGATTATCTGTAAAAGTTTTTATTTGCGATAAAGTTATTAAGTTATTGGTCTTCAATTTAATATCAATTTTTTATGTTTATAAAACTACCGTAATATGTTTGTTTATAAAACTACCATAACATAATTCATGTCATTTCGAACTTGAATTTTTTGAAAAATGTCGCCAAGTAAAATAATTGTATATAAACCAAGCTTTGTATATTTTATATTTTTATTTCTTTATAAGCAATTTTATTATTTTCTGTTTTTAGTCGCATTTAAAGGAAAAATTTTTCTTCTTACTAAACCGTTTAAAAATATTTTTGATAAAATTGCACGAATTTCTTTCGCTTTCTTCCTATTTTTGTAAAAAAATGTTCAAAAACTGAATGAATCAATATGAAAACCTCAGAAGTTGCGAAACCTTTTATGAAAAATTCTACCTTTTGATGTTCTTATTTTGACACGGTTATTAGTCCATATTTTAAATTGTTCCTTTCGAAACGTTTAAATAAGTTTATTTTTGGCTAACCCAGTGTCTTTCATATTAATAATATATGGCATTTAACAACTACATAACTGCGGTTATCCAAATTACACACCAATTTTAGTGGGCTACATTGTGGCGTGGAGAGTTTCGGTGGGTGGATGTGTCAAGCACATTTTTCCTATAAATTTACGGCACCCATTTTGAAAAATTGCTTTTGAATTTTTAAAACGATTTTACGGAAAATACGCATTCTGGCATTCGACAACAAAAAAAACATAATAGAACAGAAAAATTTCATATTTTCACATTTTTAAAAAAATAACAATTTTTTGTCATTGCCCCCACTTCTTTGAACAAGCACTTTTCCAAATTTCATTTACTATCGCTGTTTTTCACAATTAGGGTAGATGTTCTGTTCATCTTTTGGCATTCCGTTTTTCTTCTTCTAGGGACGTACCACATTTAGTTTAATGGAATTAAGTTTTCTTCTTTTCTTTCAATTATTACTCTCTTGGGACAGTCTAAAACATCTGGGACTCTTTTAAAGGATATGAAAAGTAAATTATTCTGTAAAAAATATTTTTAATTAAAATTTCCAAATCCAGGTTATTTTTGATTTTTTTTTTGTAATTAACGCTACAATATTAATTACAATAGTCATAAAATAGATTTTACTTTTATTACTACATATTGTGGGTTATACATATGTATACAAATTGAAATGATTAAAAATGGCATACTAGAAGTTCATCGATTTGAAAATAATAACTGAAAATTGATAAGATGATCAAATAAGAAAATGGTAATTTGCATAGTACTGCATACAAGTCCGTATATACAAGTCTACATGTCCGTATGAAATGTTTTATGTGTATGTACATAATTAGGGGAGGAAGAGAGGATTTCAGAGAAAAAAATCTGAGAAAATGGCAGTAATTTTTTGATATAGTGAGATAGACAGAAACGCATAAGAGATAGAGACGAAAATGGAGAAAAGAGAGAAGAGGTGGAAGTTTAGTTTTTCTACTGTAATTTGCTCATAAATTTCAATTTCTGATATTTTTGGCTACTTTACGATAGCATAACGAATCTCCTTACGTTTTTGATAAAATTAAGTTGTAGTGTTATTTACTCTATTATACAGTATTATTGTTTTATTGTATAGAATTATCATCTACAGTTAAAAATATTGTTGAAAAACTATGTTTTTATTTATATTTGTTGGAATATTTCATGTTTAAAAACGATAAAACTTTAAAATTAAAAAGTTTTGGCTCAACCAGAAAATGAAATATTTTTATTATTGATATGTAGGATTTCATTTTATATTAGCTTTTAATGAAAATTCAAAAGTTGTAATTTTTGAACATTTTCAAATAAATATTCCCAAATATTAAAAAGAATTTATTTCTAAATTTTTCATTCACAATGCTACAATACTTTCTTTGCTTGATAACTAATAATTTTTTAAGACTAATGCTTGTTTAAAATTTTAGCTTTTCTTTATTCTTTATTCTAATTAACTTCGTAGATATATTCTATGTTTAAAAAAATTTAATATGAAATTGAATCTTTGAAGATAGAACAACTTATATGAAATTTGTTATTTTATAAAAAAAATATCCGTAACATTAGAGCAAAAAAATTGATTTTATTTTTTGATTTTTGAAAAGCAGAATTTGAAAGTATTAATTTCAGTTTTTTATTTAAAAAAATCTATTTGACAATCATTTTTTCCGTAAAATTGTAAATAAAAGCTGAATTTTCACCTTTTAACCATCGAAGTTTGATTGTTTGATTCGCAAAGCCCATCTTTTTGAAAAGAATTACCGTTCCATAAGCCTTAGCCCAAAGGCGAGATTAACACTCAATTTTTCATTACGCATTTAATTTATGTGTTTTTTTTTGTTTTTTGTTTTGGTATTTGGTTCGGTTTTTGTTTAAAAATAGTTTTATTTTTACGTATATTCTCAGAACATTAATGTCAGAACGGCATTGCATTGAACGAAAATAATTGTTAAACAAAAATTATTATTTTTGCCCGAGGCAAACAAATTATCTTTTTGGCATAAAGCGAAAATTTCCTCGAGACAAATTTTTGGAAGGTTAGCTTAAGCATTTTTCAAGGAATAAAAAAAATTAGAACGAACTGAAAGGAAAGGCAAAGATATGAGAGAGCGATTAGCTAGAAAGTGTTCTACTCTTTCAACAGAACACTTTTTTTGATTTTCTTTACCCGAGAAAGGGAGAGGAAACGCAAAATATGAAACGCAAAACGAACAAAAGCGGAGAAAGGGGGGAAATACGTCAGAATTTCCGTTTTTGAAACATTTGTATTTTTTAAATATGTTATACTTTCTTCTCGAAATTTCTTACTGAAAAAATTCAAAAATCATATGCGAAAAAAATTTTCCCCTTTATTGATCATTAACGACAAAACTTAAATTATTTTTGGTTCATTCAGCGGGTTTTTTTTTGAAAATGGGGCGCAGTAGGAGACGCGCGCTGGGCGGAGGTGGTGAGGGGGGGGGTAATGTTGAAGAGAAAAAGGGTGGCGCGACAAGTACAAACATTTTTTGCGCAGTATTTTTGATGGCGCATAAATTGCGCCGAAAAATAGAAAGTTAAACATTTATCAGCTTTCCGGGAAGCGCGTATCTTAATGCCTATTTACAAAAATTTTTTATAAGACCTTATGTTGCCCTTCTCCCCTTAAAACTACAGAATTTTTTTGGCCGAAAATGCTTTTCTAGTGTTGCTTATGTTGCTTAGTAATTTGGTGTGCTGATTCCGAATTTGAAAAAAAATTCATTTTTTGTAAATTTTTATTGAAGTGACATTGTCAACAGAAAGAAAAAAAAGCATACTTCAGTTTTGTCCCCCGACTAAGATGTGGGAGCCGTGATGAGATCATTTGAAAATTTGGACCATTATACAAAACAATTTTTGGACCCCTCCCTCGTGCCGAAGTGTGTACTTTTGCTTTGTGAAGGAGATATCGGATATTTTATAAATTACTACATATTTTTATTTTGTAAATAAGCAATTAAATATGGGAAAGCTATTTTATCACATGTATCCTTTCAAAGATTCATGGTAGTCTTTTGCCTACAGCACGAGACGAGACGCCCTTGCCATTCACATTTTTGCCCCAAATTGTGCGTAATTCAAAAATATTACAGACTTTCGAAAATTTTTAACACTAGAATATTTTTTGGAAGTGGCACATTTTAGTTTCCCTTTTTGGGAATTGAAGCGTGAACAATTGTCAAAAAGTTTGTTTTTTATTATTTCTCTGCTAATATTAAACGCCGAACATGCGAATGACAACTTGAAAAGTTTTTGTTTTTGTCTAATAATCATAATAATCACAATAGAAGATAAAATTTATTGATTTTATGTCCTAAACACTGATCACGCCACTTTTTATGTAAGTTTTAAAGCGATATATTTTTTTAACTAAGCAGATTATACGCGCAAGGGGCGGGAGGTTCGCCTGCCCACCCTCGCTGGGTACGCCACTGGCTTACATGTACTATGCTATATATATGCGGATTTTCACTAAACAATGAGTTGACTTTGTGTTGAACTTTTCAAGCTATTTCCATTCAGTATTTACTTTATCAATGCGTATTGTTGGATTAAAAATAAAATCGTTTATGTAAATGAAGACTTGTTATTTTTTAACCAAAACGAGTATGTGTTATTGTCGTTAATAAAATGCGATTGAAAGAACAATTGATTATTTTTAAATATTTCATAATTTTATAACAAGTAAAGTTTTTTTCAAACATGACTTTATTACAGATAATTTGATACATTTAAAATATATTGGCAATGACACTGAAAACGACGCTTCACACACAAGCTCCTATATCAATTGGAGATACACATAATCTACGATATTCCGATAAAACATACGGTAGCAAAAATAGTCAAACCACTCGCATTTCATCTGATAATGATGACGAAGCGAATAACACAATGGATTCTTCATATCCAAGCACACAGTTTGCTTCCATGCCGACTACAAGTACGTATGTGCCAGATGGCGGCACTCTAGACAAACACAATTTTAAAAATGGTGGTATTCCAAAATCATTAAATTACGGTCTACCTTCAGACATCGACCTTGAAGGTGGCACTTTGCTCAGCGTACAAGAAGTAAGTTTATTTTTGTGGTTTAAAAAAGTCTGATATGAATTTTTCACGTATTAGATACGACTTCATTTTAAGCTATATGAAAAGGTATATGTAGAAAACTTTTAAGTTTACTTTTCAGAGGGAAGAAATCGACCCCGAGGACAACTGCAAGGTTCAGATTACATGGTGAGTGCCTTCAAATCTTAAACTACCAAATGAAAAAAAGAATTTTTTTTTCTATTTGTGTATTTATAACAATATTAAGGTGATTAACTGGAAATTTTGAGAAAATTTTTAATCATAAAACAAAAATGAATCTGAAATTTTCAAAATTTTGTTTTATATTACTTCAAATAGCTAGTTAAACTTTAGAATCTGAATACATCCATTAAACTGCAGAAATATAATGCCAATGTGAACAATATTTATCAAAATGAGACCTTGGAGGACATTAAAAATATTATTTAGCTATCATATTCTGTCGGCCGATCGAAGCGAAGAAAGTACAGTAACAAAACGTAGAAAACTGAAAGTGAATTGCACCCAAAGCTTAAAAAGAGTAGAGTTTTCAAATGGGAAAGAGTCAAAAGTGGAAGAGAAAACAATGATTCTCGACAATGTGGATGCGCTCAGGGATTACCCCGGAGTGGGTCCGCATCCAGCTCTCCAACTTCACCACAGCCGCGACCCCAGTGATCCCATAAACATTTCGGTATTGATTGTTATTTTATTTCAAATAAATCTTTAAAAATTTATTTATTTTTAAAAATTGACTAAAAAATACTCTTTCAGGAGACGGAAGATATTGGTGACGTTCTGATGCAAACACAAAACACTTTCCTTTCGCTCCTTAACGAGAAAAAGGACCAACTCGTGCTGATGTTTCCCGACCTTTTCTCGAATTTGCGCACCCAACCCGCCATTTTCCATCCAACGCCGTCTACCGTAATGCGGACAGTGGTTAACCCAGACGGTAGCATGACCACACACACAAAGTCATCAAAAGCTTTTAGGTTGGTTTGATAATTACATATATTTATTATGTATCAAACATATGTATCATTTCCGCACCGGAAAATTAAGATTACTCCTTTATTCTTAATATTAACTCTGTGTAAGTTTAATCAGCATTTTTTAGTCAATACTTATTATTTTCCAGTTCACGCTATACGTGCAAAGAAACATACCTGAATGGCGTACGTCAAGAAAGTTCGACAAAATTCCGCGCATTTATGGAGTATGCTGGTCCTGAAGGCGGATTTTGCATTCGTCTAAATGACGCGGATGCTGATGCAGAATTGTCGGAGAACGAGGACAATGACAGCATACCGCACTTGTTCCCATCGTCCGCTACCACGGCCGTCGAGTACACCAATGGCGCACCTGCTAACGAAGACGGTCAAAGCCGAATCAGTCGATCAGGGTACGTTGCTTATCATAGCTAAAAGGTCTAAAAAATCCTGATGTTAATCATTTGTAGATTATCGGAAATTCCGGACACCGCATCAGCACTGGTTACACACGTAGACGATGGGACTCTGGTACCAAAACTCACTTCGGAGCCGATGAAGAGGCGAGAAAAGGCCTGGCACGCCGTTAACGAATTAGTTGAATCTGAAGGACGATATGTACAGAAATTGGCTCTTCTTGAAAAGGTAATATTCTATAGCAAATCAAACAAAAATACATGTCCAAAAATATACAAATACACTTCAGTTTCGCGAAGAAGTGGACCGAGAGCATATTTTGGACAGACGTCAAATGACTTTGCTTTTTTCGAACATCGAATCTTTACATCGCTTCCATAATGACCATCTCCTCCCACAGCTAATGGACAGGCACAGGGAGTGGCAATCTACACGAAAGTATGTATATGTACATTTCATGCTAGAGAAATAATGACGTTCGAAATAGTGAACATTGAATTTTTCAAAGTTCACTGTTTAATGAGAAAATAACTTTAACCGCAATTTTAGAATTAGTGACGTGATGCGAAAACAGGCGCCATTTCTCAAAATGTATTCCGAATACACGCGCAACTACAAACGCGCCATTCAGACATTCGAAGAATGTGCCCGCAAAAAGAAACATTTCGAAGAGTTAGTCCGGAGGATTGAAGTAAGTCACTTTTTTGTCTGTTCGCTTATCCAAATTTAAAATTTTAGCATTTGCCTGAATGTGAAAATCTCTCACTTCAATCCCATCTGATTTGCCCGGTGCAAAGAGTTATGCGATATCAACTTCTTCTCAAGGTATTTTATTTATTTAAATACGCCTTTTAAAAACCATATATTGTAACAAAATACATAACAAAAATAAAATTGGAAATTTTAATGGTTTATCAAAAAGGGATTTTTTGTGCAAAACTTTAAATATCTCATTACTATCCTAACAACATGAATATGTATGTTTTGGTTTAGGAATATCAAAAATATCTCAGTGATTCGGATGCCGACTTTGTGGACACGGAAGCGGCACTGGTCTTGGTGCTCGAGGCCGCGTCCCACGCCAACGAAATGATGCGTAAATTGGTAACTACTTTAAAAAAATAAAAAAATAAATAAAAAATTACTTTTAGGACCGATATCGTAATGTGCTCGAGGTACAAGAACAATTGGGTAATGCGATTTCGTTGGTTTCACCGAGTCGAGAGCTTCTCACAAGAGTGAAATTAATGAAAATCTCCTCGACGACCAACAAAGTGGAAGAACGTTTTCTTTTTGTCTTCAACGACCTTTTTCTTCTCGTCAGTGAGCGGTCCTCCATCGGCCTCATCAGCGGAAGCAAATTCAAAGTTCGCGCCATTTTCGACGCTTGCTACACTCAGGTTAGTTAGTATTTCCTTAAATGTCTCAAAAATATCAAGGAAAAATATTTTATTCTCTTTTTTGTGGCTCACAAAAGGCTAGCCTCAAAAACATCTTCAACTGCAAAAGGATTTTCTCTCATAGTCTAATCAAAATAAGTGTTCTGCGATGAAAGACTCATTTATTTTGCTATTATTATATATACATATATATTTATTTTGAATAAAAGCAAATACTCGTTTTGCAGAACAAATACAAGTTTACACCAAATTTAGATAATTTCAGCATGATTTAATTATAACATTTTCTGTAAATTCAGATTTGTGAAGGGGACAATTTCGAGAGAGAACATTCGTTTTACTTGAGAGGAGCGGACTCGGCGAATGCTCCATTGCGGTGTGTGGAGTTGTACTGTAACTGTCAGTCCGAAAAGAACAAATTGTTTGAAGTCATTTGGTCAGTGATCGACGAAGCTCAAAGTCGTCAAATTTTTTTCCAAAACACTTCCAAAAACTTCAATAATGATGACACTGACGAAAATCCGAGCAATGACAACAAAAATAACAACAACAACAACAACGGTTCAACGCCATTACTGGTTAGTTTTGGTTTTCAAACAAAAAACAACATATGTACATATTTGCATAAAACTAAAACTGCTTACAACTAGCTTACAACTACATATTTAGTTTCGTTTAAAATTTTTTATTAAAATTTCTTCAATTTCTTTAATTTTTATTTTACGAAAATTTTCATTCTTTTAAATTTTATTGATTTGACTGTTTTTTAAAAACAATTTTGAACAATGTTCGTTTTTTACAAATGTACGTTATTAATAAAATCTGCAAGTCTTCCATTTGTGTTCTAACAGCATCGAGAGTGTCTAATTTTAGTTCGTTCTATAGCCCATTCATTTTATTCAAAACTTTAAACTATAAAAAATTTTTGTAGATCAACGCACCGCCGACTTACCGCGCCGAAAATGAACGTAAAGGTTGCGTGAGTTGTGAAGCAGAGTTTACGTGGTACTCACGCGGTTACCTTTGTTCGAAATGCGCAAAACGTTTTTGCAAAAAATGTTTTGGACGCTTACGCTATGAAGCGAAACCGCAACGCTTTTGTAGTGAATGTCTCAGGAAATCCGTGTTGGTAAGTTAATAATTTCATTATGATGATAAAAACATTTCTTGGTATTAATATGTGGTAATTTTCAATACATGTATACATATTTTAATTAAAATATCTTACAGTTCTCGAACAGTCAAAACACACCCTTTGAAGAAGCCTCGACGGCCCAAGAAAATCAAAACCACCCACGACCATACAAACGTCGAAATTTATTGGCCACGCCAGCCGACGACACCGCAGAAGTGATTAAGTCTGGTTATGTGAAATTCCGCGGCACATTCGCCAATCTCGCAGGGGCAGTTCATGGAAACGGGACGGCGGAGAAATATTTCGTATTGCGCCGCAACTTTTGTCTTTACTCTTACAAAAATGAAAATGTGATTTTTAATATTACTTTTATTCAAAATAACAAATGCTGTTAAAAATGTTGACTAACTCTACTATGTATTTAAGGAGAGTTGTGCATCGGCGATGATGCCAATGGCAGGCTGTGATGTTAGTCCAAACAATTCAGTCAAACATGGCTTTACCATTCGCCACATGAATCGGGTATATCACATACAGTGCTCCAATGAGTCTGACCACGCAGAGTGGCTTGCCGCGTTGATTCTCTCTGCAAATGCGAAACTGCCCGACGAAGTGTCGGTCGTTGATGAAAACGGTAGCCAGAAGACAGTGAAAAGGTCTGCCTCGGTGGGCGACAAAATCGCTCATTCCACCACACCACAAAAGAGCAATAGCGTGCATTTGAAACCGCCGCCATCTTCGTTCATCTATCGAAACTCTGGAAATCGAACAGCGCCACGCAAATTCATTTAGCACTTTATATCATATTTCGAATAATATCAAATTTTTATGCTATGAGGTTTTTAGTGAAATATGTAGTTATATGTAGTCTAGGCACGGCGCAAAAACATCTGAAACCTTCTTTTGAAATTTTTGTACATTTTGACGTTATGCCTTCAATTTTGATCAAAATTCTGAAATTTTATATCAGACACATTGACAAATCTAGCTAGGCACAGACAATATGAAAATCTTTTTTGTGCGCGTTTTTTGGTGATTACCGAATGAAACTTCATTAATTTTTTTAATATTTAAAATTAATGCAATTTCAAACAAAAGCAACTGTTTGTTACATTTGAGGAATTACAAAAAGAAATTCTTTCGCGACGACGTTTTTGGTCATATCTCAAAAACGTAGACCGAAAAAATCGTGCAGATCAGCGTGTTTGAACTCTCCCCCCCTCCCCACACACACACACACACACACACACACACACACACACACACACACACACACACACACACACACACACACACA
>SAUE01000104.1:94567-125572 GCA_009724625.1 Deladenus siricidicola | reverse complement strand
TCGAAAATCGAAACGTCCTCGCGATTTCGAAAATCGAAAATCGAAAGGAAAAAAGACCGAAAATCGAAAATTGTTACACCCCTGGTACATACGTTAGTTGGAGAAGAATGTTCTCCTTCTGTGCTAGTTTGCTCTTTGAAGTATTCCATGTAAAAATTTTCCGGTAATGAAGTGGGAGGTTCGATTTTCTTTGATGCTAGGCGTTTTACAGTCTTCAGTACGTCCATGTTGTCTACAATAAAAGTGAGATAATCGGAATCAATATGCAAGAAAAAGTATAAAACAATTGTTTAAAATTTAAAGGGGAGGATTTATACATTTAGGATTTATACATTATGTAGATATCGGATCATCACTAACGAAAAATTCATTTTTAAAGACCATTCACTGACGTTTGCCGTGAATGGTTAGCGTGAGTGTTCAATTTTCATACAAATAATATTTGTCTCGATACGATTTGCTTTTAGGTTGCTAAAAATCTGTATTTGGTTTTTAGCAATTTTATCGCTTAAAATGGCTCTCGTAGAGAAAATTTGGGCTGACATAAACGGGTGTTGAAAATTTTAAGGGTGATTTGAGAGGGTAAGCTTTAAGATTTATAAGACATTGCCTAATCGGCGCGTAGGGCAATATATTTTTTACAAATGGTATTGCGTTTAGATTTGTAAAAAAGGCCAACAAGCTTTTTAATAAATATTCGAACGACTCGGAAAAAAATGTTTATTTTTTCGGAAATTACACCTTGAATAGTTTTTTTAAGTTTAATGGGTCAAGAACCTGTTTTATGTTTCCCTGAAAATCAATATAATTTTCGGTCTCAGGGCAAAGGGGTGGTTTGGAGCACGTAAAAAATACAAAGTTCTGTAAATTTTAACCGAAATTTACTAGTTATATCTGGCTGAAATAGAAAATAACAATTTGGACTCATTTACTTTTTTAGTAGATATTAATTCCATTTTTGAATTTTATTTATGTTTTTTTGGCATTATGTTTTCTTTTTTCAATTGAATTTAGGACATTTTTTCTAGTTTTAAATGCGACAAGTTATTTTTAAATGTTGGACAATGCTAAATTCTTTTTTAATTTCTTCTTTTTGACGATCTGAAAATTGTTTTTAAATTTGCGCGTTTAAATTTGATTTTCAGCATTGAGTGTTAATTATATTAGAAAAAATTTATTTTTGTGCACTATTTTTTCTGTTAATTTTAGTATAAAATTTACAGCTTACTATGGTTCTCGTTAACGGAAAGAAAGTGAAGATTGTGAAGAAGCGAACAAGTCGCTTCACCCGCCATGAATCGGACAGGTATCTCCGAGTGAAGCCGAACTGGCGAAAGCCCAAGGGTATTGATAATCGAGTTCGTCGTCGTTTCAAGGGACAGCGCAAAATGCCGAAAATTGGCTATGGAAACAGCCGCGAAACTCGACACGTCCTGCCGAATGGCTATAAGAAAGTTCTTGTCCACAACGTTAAGGTTAGTAGAGTTTTTATCCCTATTATTTTGATAAGATCATATAATGTTATGTAGGATAATTAAGTTTGCTAGATTCAGTTAAAAGAATTATTATGTTTCGTAATCTTGTTATGCTTTCTAGGGAGGGGTGATGGACCGAAAATAAAGACTAAACTTTACTTCCCCCGTAATTTCGAGACGTTTTGACATCCAAAATTCGAAAAATTACAAGGAGACCAAAGTATAATTTTGGGAAAAAGTTTTACATCTTTTTAAAACATTTTGAAATCATAGATAAAATCGCTCAAACAAAGTCTCGCAGCGGGGAGCTTTAGGCGATTTAGAATAAAAACATTTCGATTTTCTCGAATATTATACTCTGGTCCCCCTGTGGTTTTTTCTTTCGAACGAAAATCAATATTCGTGATATGAATGGAAAATTAGATAAATAATTTTAAATTATTTCAAGTTATTGAAAAAAATAATCGAACTGCGTTTATTAGTTATAGCGAGGATTAAAAGTTTTTTTTAAGGGAAATCATTTTAGGCTTAATTTTTAAGTTAAAAGTCATATGTATATATTGGTATAGGCCCCAATCGAATTATATGCATCAGTTTAATTGAAAGTTTGAATTTCAGGAGTTGGACCTACTCCTCATGCAGAACAAACAATACTGCGGTGAGATCGCGCACGCCGTCTCGAGTCGCAAGCGAAAGGAGATCGTCGAGCGCGCCCAACAGTTGCGCATCGTGTTAACCAACGCCCACGCGCGTCTGCGCACGGAGGAGAACGAGTAAATTCACAGCTGGTTATGGCATTGTCGTTGTTGTTGTTTCGAATTGTTTTTCAAGAATAAAATATGTTATTTTGATATTTTTGTGTACATTATTATTGACGCTTGAAAATGGATAGTCCATACAATTTTTACATCGTTGAGTGGTTTCTGGCATTATTTGCGGGTCTTACGACCGGCGCACTTATCCTCACTATTACTACTGAAGCGTTTTGAAGGCCCGAGATGTCGTTGGTGCATCACCACCGCAGAACCGCGAAAAGAGTCTCCATTGCGAAGCGCAAAGCGAGATCAGGTATGAATGGCTTTGAGCCTCATATTTTATTTTGCAAACTTGGGAAGAATGGCGGATGTGATATGTGCAGAACGGTCGTGGTTCCACATTCACCAAACTTGTAATGACCAAACTTATTTTGCCGTGGAGTTTTATATCAAACAGTTATTTGGAGTCGGAAATTTTTTATATTCTATGTATGCTAATTTTGCGTCCTGACTACAAATATGCAATAAAACCTAATTTACCAAAAAAAAATTTAGATTTTTATGTGTTCCGCCCTGAGTAGGAAAAATATTGGTTTTACCAGGATATGCTGAAAAAAAACTACATTGAAAATAGTTAGAACATTTGAAGGAATTATTAAAACAATGAATTTTATTTTTAAATGAAATTTTGTAATGAAAAATTATTGCAATATGAATAGTTTTCAAAAAATTGAGAGTTTCGAAGTCAAAAAATCTCGGAATTCGACATAGCCCTGATCTATTTTCCGAAAATTGTTTCCTTTTGGTTTCCCTAGCATTCAGATAAATTATTCTCCTTATAACAGTCATACAAGAATATATGCGAATGTTTTCAGAACTAAATAAGTGCGGTTGGCAAACGGAGGGGTTTGCCGACTCTCGTGCCGTCGAGCTAAATGCGGACAACCTCTTGGACACAATTCAACGTGTGGATGCATCGAATATGACGTACGAGGAGTTCGTCGAGCGCTACGAAAGGCCAGGCATCCCCGTTATCTTAACTGGACTTACCGACACCTGGCAGGCGCAACAGAAGTGGACCGTGACGGTAATATTTTACTTCGGTGTTACCCTCTTAAATACACCACTGATGCGAAATCCTTTATTTACGATTTTACTATTGTTTAATACGCCCGTTTTCAACGTGTAACATTAAATTTCATTATAATTTTTTAAATAATGCTTTCTAGAGACTTCATCGTAAATACCGAAATCAAACGTTCAAGTGTGGTGAGGATGACGACGGGTATTCTGTGAAGTTGAAAATGAAATATTATGTTGACTATATGATGAGTACAAAGGACGACAGCCCGCTTTACATATTTGATAGCAGCTTTGGCTGCGTAAGTTCATTTTGCGTGAAGAAAACATAACATGATTGATTGTTAATAAGATAAAATATTGTTTGAAATGTTGACGAAGAAAGGTACTTTAAGCTATATTTTCTAGAGGCCAAAAACTAAAAAATTACTCGAGGATTACGATGTTCCGCATTTGTTTCAAGACGATCTTTTTCGTTATGCAGCCGAAAAGAGGAGGCCGCCCTATCGCTGGTTCGTAATGGGTCCAGCCCGTTCGGGAACCGGAATTCACATTGATCCTCTTGGCACTAGTGCGTGGAATGCGCTTATTGTGGGACATAAGAGGTAGACTAGCTTTTTTGTGAAGTTTGGGCACTTCTTCAGTCACCTACCTCCACGCACAAAAAAAAAATTAATTTTTTAACCTAAAAAAGGTTGAACTGGGCGGGGGAACTAAGGAAATGCCAAAATGTGTAATGTTTTGTTTTTCTCGCGATTTAAAAAATTTAAAGATACATATAAAAGAATATTTAGATGGTGTCTCATACATCCGAGTGTACCAAAACAATTGGTGAAAACGCTGAAGGAAGAGTCTGGAAAGCATCCGGATGAAGCGATCGCTTGGTTCAATTCCGTGTATCATCGGGTTATTCAGCCGATGTGGTACCAGCAATACCCCACCATTCACGCGGTGCAACGTCCCGGCGACGTAATGTTTGTACCATCGGGTCGGTAACTTTTAGAATAGTGGCTAGAATTTTTTTTCTTTTTTACATATTTTTGGAAATAGGGCAAGAGCTCTCTGGCTACGTCCATATTTAGAACAAATACGTCAGGAATATGCAAACGGATAATCTGAATTTTAATAATGTTTTGAAAATGCTATTGTTTGACGTGATTGGAATTTTTCATTTTAGGATGGTGGCATGTGGTGGTGAATCTTGATGCAACGGTAGCGGTGACACAAAACTATTGCTCTGTGTCTAATTTGTCGAAAGTTTGGCCAAAGACCTTGAAAGGTGGGTATAATAATTTTTTGCCTGTTGTCTATAGTGGCAAAAAGGATTCAAAATGGCGTTTAATTGCATATTATTTCTGATCCAAAGATATTTTCGAAATAGTTTGCTTCCGGGTGTTTGTCGTTAATAGAGAGGTGGTGAGTTTGATCAGTGATTTAAACGGCTATGCGATGGGGGGGCAAAGCAAATTATTTGAAAGTATGTATACATATTTATTTTTGAGTATGGTTTAAAAAACGAAGTCAAATTTATTTGCTTATGAAAATGTTATTTAAATAATTTTTAAGATTTATTTTCTTTTTTGTTTGACGTTGTTTGTACGAAGTGTTTTGAACAGCGTTGTTAAATTCAAATTCGGTCGATTTGAATACACTTAAATGTACAGGGTGCGGCAGCTAATTCCCCTTTTTTGAAAGTGGAATAACTTTTTTTCTACTGAACCAATTTTGAAAATGATTTGTGGAATGTGCGCGTTATGAGGTTTTTTATATGACGTATTGCGCAAATTTGCCGCGCGCAAATTTTTTTTGCGCGCGCAAGTGTCGCGCGGCAAATTTTGCGCGCTATACATGTTATATGCCGTTCGTCGCGGAAAATCATTCTGCGTTCAACGCCGCCAAGAGCGCGTCGATAGCTTTCCTAGAAAAAAAGTTATGGCCGAAAAACCATTTCATTTCCTAAAAAAATAAAAGTTTAATATGTAAAAGTTTGAAAAGGAAATGGTTTTTCGGCCATAACTTTTTTTTCTAGGAAAGCTATCGACGCTCTCTTGGCGGCGTTGAACGCAGAATGATTTTCCGCGACGAATGGCATATAACATGTATAGCGCGCGCAAAATTTGCCGCGCGACACTTGCGAAAAAAAATTTGCGCGGGGCAAATTTGCGCAATACGTCATATAAAACCTCATAACGCGCACATTCCAAAACTATCTTCATTTTCAAAATTGGTTCAGTAGAAAAAAAGTTATTCCACTTTCAAAAAAGGGGAATTAGCTGCCGCACCCTGTATTTTTAATTGGTTAAAAATTGTATTCAGCATGAATCTGGTAGTTGCGTGGATTTGCAGATCTATGTGGTATTCATGTTTTTTTGAGTCAAGTTTTTTGTTGTCAGTGATCCGAAGAGCCACCGCAATGAGTTGGAATTTGCTATAAATCAAAATTCTAAAAAAACTTTAGGGCGCCCAAAGCTATCGACACACTGGATTCGTATATTGGAATCTGAACGACCGGAAGTCTTCTCGATGATCAACGTCATTAATGAATCCCAAAACTTGACTCAGTCGTCGTCGCTAAGTATGTCCTCGGATTCTTCCAGCTCTTCCTCATCCAGTGACTCGTCGGATTCGGACGATTCCGGCACGGGACACGAACAAAAAAATCCGCGGAACAATAACGGAAAGATTGGCGGAGAACAGCAGCAACAAATTGCTCATGAGCTTGATGTCTCCGACAGTACTCATCACTCCTCCACAACTGACAATTTCGTTCACGACAATTCGAACGATGAAATCGTGGGCTACAACAGTCGCAAGCGGTTAGTAGTCATTGATTGGATTTTAGATAATATTGCGTTCTAAATTACTGTGACGGGTAATAAATTCATGCATGAATAAAAGTGAGCAAATCTGTCTAAAACTTTGTAACCTTTAGAATAATTAAGTGTTTCGAAAGTTATGGCATTTTAATTTAGACAGGCTGTTGTTTACTTAACTAGTAATTGAAGTATTACTGTCTGCAGTTTTTATGAAGTCAAAACTTGAAATTAAAAATCGAACACTTTTAAAATTGAAAGTATTTATGATTATTTTTTAATATTTATATGAAAGCTATACTTAAGAAAACGTTTAGGAAGTGCAAGAGTCTGGCGTCACGAGTGGAGGGGGTCCCCATGGAGAATTTTTTTGGATATCCTGTTTTTCCCTTAATAAAATTTAAATTTTGGCGACTCCCCATGAAAAAAATGGATGAATTCCTCCTCCCCCCTCCCCCTTTGAGCCTCAACAAAAAAACTCCAAAATTATCTCAGCCAAAAGGTCAAAAATTAAAAAACTCTTATTAGTGGCGTCGATAGGAATTATTCAATTTTTGACCTTTTGGCTGAGATAATTTTGGAGTTTTTTTGTTGAGGCTCAAAAGCTTTCAAAAAGTCTGTTCGGCTTTTGAGAAAGACTTGGAGAATATGTCTAGTTAGTTTCAATAATTAAAAATGATTGCCCTTTATAAATAATAAAATCGAAATTTTTTAAATATACGAACTTTTAGAGCAGAAAAAATTCTCTCAAATAACAATAATTCCACGGAGAAAACCCGCAAGAAAAATCACATATATTAATCAAAATTTTTATTTATTTATTGGTACTTATATGTATGTATAAAAATTTAAAACATTGCAAAAAATTGTCCTTTCCTAGCAAGAAAAATTATTTGCAACTTTAGGAAGGCTAACGGTGAATACAATAACAAGTGCTCGGACGCTTATCAGTGTGCAAATAAACTTCGCAGGAGTCCGGCGCCATCGCCAAATTGAAACATAAATTTCCATCGATTTTTTTAAATAAGGAAAAATAAAAATTTCAAAGGGGAGATTCAATTTGAATTTTAACGTCAAATAATTGGTCAATTTCGGCTTTTTTGATTAACAAATCATTAAAGATCCCTCACATGTCCCGATTGGTTGTTAATTTGGTCTTAAGTTTATTTATTTTTCGCCATCCGCTCACGAATATTTGCAGTTTTTACACATTGAAGTTACTTAGGCGTGTTCAGAAGACAAATGCATGGGCCATTCGCCTTCGCGTTGCACGCCTAATTAGCTTCGAACATTTTGCGTCTCAAATCTGTTCGAATCGTTTACGCGATTCGAAACCCTTGTTCTTTCATTTCTGAATTGTTTAAAATATGAATACCAGTGGTTTAATTTCACGGTCGAATTTGAAGTGGTTAAAGTGAAATAACTTGATTTAAACTTGAAGAAGTTGAAAATGAAACAATTGTAGGCGTGTTCAGAAGACAAATATTGTACTGTTTGAATTTAAAAAGCTTTATTTTGCCACCATGTCAACTACGACCGTGAAATGGATTTAGTTTCACAATTTTTTAATTATTGATAAAGAATACTTGAAATAAAATTTTGGATTATGTTTTATTGATCAACACTTTTCATGACTACAAAAATAAACCAGACCGGGAAGATCCAATCATTTTTGACGTTGACCTCACATTGATCTAGCGGCCTGAGTCGTAATGTAAAAAGAAGAAAAAACTTAATGATTTTTTACCTTTTGCCCACACCCGCTTTTTCGGGTTACAACCTAATGCCTTCACTGAACGGATTGTAAATCAAGATAAGGCTGACCGGTAAAAAAAGGTCAAAATTTGACCATGGTCAAAATGACCAAAATTGACGTTTCAGTAATACTAATAACTAAATACTGTAAATGTTTATGTATCAAAAAAAATGTAGAGGGCATAACAAAATAGAACAACACCAGTCCCAATCAGCTAGGCTACGTTTAAAATATAGGATGCTCAGAGAAAAATCAAAAATTATCTTTATGAAAAGTTGTACAATTTCATTTCTTAAACACGCCCTTACAAGTACCACTAACTTGTTAACATTTTATATATAAACCAAAAAATGAAGAGCCAGAATATCCATTTTTGATTAGAAAGTGGAAATTAAATTTTTGAAACAGAAAAAGTCATTAAAACACGGATGGTGAGAGTCAATTTTCGTTTTGAGGAGTTCTTTGATAAAAATATAATTTTGAAGTGAAAGAAAAAGTGAAGTCGGCGGAAGTTTTTTTTCCTTGATAACAATACTCCTTCGTTTATGCGCAACAGCCTGCAAAAATTATAAAATCTGTTTTTTTTGCTTCCTGAATCTCTACTAGAGATTCTCTAGTAATATAATATATATTAATGGTAACGCCCACAGACACGTATTCTTTCAAAATGTTAGTGGCACGAGGGAAAACAAATTAAAAACGCTTCATGCACAGGAATTTTTTATTATTTGTGTGTATTTTATGAAAATATTAATAACACGTCTATTGCGTTTTCACTCCCCTCAAGTTTTATTGAAGAGAAAGCAAAGCTTTCCGGCCAAACTAGAGCTATATGAGTTTTTACGATGTTTAAAAATATTTTCCATTGTAAATTTTGTTTTTCCCTATTGTGGTAGATTATTTTAAATACCGCTTTCATTTGTCAAGAAGAGGCCAGAGGCAATTTTTAAAGAAATTATTTTCGGATGAGGCATAATTTGAAAAAAATAAACAAAACTTATTTTGACTTTTTCGCATAAGTTCCATTGTTTTTTCAATGTTTTTCAATGTCAAAAAAAAGTCATTTAGGGGTGATTTTTTAACGAGAGTGTTATGTGTATTTTTAATTATTTGTGTTTTTCAAACCGAATGTTGAATATTTCATTTGCACATATTTTTTGTTAAAAAATTGTTCACACATATTCTAACAGATATCGCTATAATAAAAAACCGTATAATCGGGAGAAATTTTTTTGAATAATATCAGAATTTCTAATATTTTAGAAGAAAAGTCAATTTGTGCTGGAGTTAAAAAAGTTAGTGTAGAATTAGCGTTAAAATTATAACTCTTGAAAGTAAAAGTGCAACACGCGCGATTTGTTCTTAGTCATTCCTTTCCTTTAAGCCATTCCTTTCCTTTGAAATTATTTTCTGCATATTCCACGTTTTGTTCTTTTTTAATTTGCTCCATTTACTGCATTGTTAAACTTCAGTTTTTAAAGTTTTTAAAGCTATTGCGAAGTTTTGCGGCCCGCAACATTTTCAGCCTTCATATAAAAAACTTTGTAAATTTTGATGTTAAAACATATTCGCCTTTTTTAATTTTGTATTAATTAAAATTTTATTACAATTAATTTGTATATACATATGTACATATGTCAAAAAATTTAGGGTTCAAACACAGACGGTTAGCGAATAAGCGAATATTTTCTATTTCGTTGTAACAATGAAAATGAAGTGAGTCAATTTTATTTTGATACAAAGAAAATTTATATGTACGCAAATAATTTCAATCTTTATTTGTTTATATTCAAAACATTCGCTAATTCTTAAAATTTTAGGCAGAACTTCTGAAATTTTCAATTTTACTATTATAATAATAGTATTATTGTTATTACTTTTTAGGAAACTACATTCAAATTTTGTAAGTGCAATGCGGCGTCTCGTCGGAGCATCAACCGAATCACCCATTTCATCATATACGACGACAAACGCCTACACGAATGAATTGGGTAATAACGCCGAAGTAATGTGTGCGCCGAGTATTGCCACTTCGTCGATGATTTCATCCATTACTTCATCCGTGAAACCGAATGAGACATTGAAATATTTAACAGCTAACCAGCCATCGTCATGTCGGTGTGCACATACTAGAAAGCCGAGGCGTTTCCTATTCTATTTCACTCGTCAACAACGAAACAAACGTTACATTTGCAATGTTTGTGGGAATGAGTCATACGTATTTCTTAGTCCAACTACACCCATTTCCTCGCGTAGTGTTAGCTTTACCGACTCCGACTCTTGGCCATTCATTGATGACGAAGCGTCGGAAGATTGTGTTGATCGTGACAGTGGATACAACGAAGATATATAACAAAAATGAAATGTATATACGTTGAGGTAAAATTATTTATAGAGTGTAGAATTCGAAACAAGGGGGAAATGAATGGGAAAATATTAACCGGTTGAAGAACAACTTTTTATTGCCATTTGAAATTATATTGAGCTGAATTCTGCATATTTAATCATATGTATTCGTATTCGTAAGTTTAAAAAAATAAATCCAACTTTTCCTTGGACGTAAATTATTTTGTAAAATGTCATTTCATTGTTAATCAAAAAAGCAAAAAATTGGAAAAGCATTTTGACTGAAAATGTTAGAAATTTTGAATGAAAACTCTTTACTTCAACTATGGAAAGTTCTTTTGTTAAAATCAGTAATTGTTAAAAAAATCGGATTACGGTCATTCAACGCATAATTCTACAAAATAATGTTAAACCATTCTAAGAAACGTTTTTCAAAATCCAAATTTTATCCATTTTACCGCAGCCATTTTTAACCCCTTACCTATAGTAAACAGTGAGGTTTTAAACAAAAAATTTTCTTTTGGCACTAACAAATCCTAAAAAATTTCAACATTTCCAAGAAAAATTTTCTAAGTGAAAATTTCATGAATCGCTTCGGTTAGTTTGTTACATACATAACTTATGTGTGGATGGTAAAAATTTACTGGACATATTTTGATAAAAAATCATTGCTACAATACAAATAGAAATATCGAATTTATTGCCTCAATATGCGAAAGGAAATTCTGATATGTAGAACAATTAATCTCTCAACCGAATCCCCAAATCTTTATCACAATTTTTGTTTTAATATCAGTCAAATAATAAGTTAATTTATATTTTAGAATATGAGTTTCTCATCCGTTTTGAAAACTGATATTTTTTGCATTATTCGTCAAAAGGATTAGTCGGAAATCCACCGGTATAAATGACTGGTTTTGGTGGTGGACCCAACCGCAGTACTTGAGTATGTACCAGATCTAGCATATTGACTATTTTTGTAGTGTTCCTGCCACTAAATCTGCTAAACGAATCGCCAAACGGTTCTCGAATTCCTATTTTCGAATTGCTACAAGTGTTACAGTAACGTAAACTGACATTTTCAGCACAGCTTAAATCCGTCAGATGGCCACACCTGGAAATTGACAAATGTAAATATAAATTTTTTTGTTACTTCTAGTGGGATAGTAAACTTTCCAAAGATCTAGAAAACGGTAAAAAATCTTCTTTTTTTTCTAAATTTACAATCCAAGGGAATTGTAAATTTAGACCTCGTTTCTTATAACATTCAAAGCAACAAACTTGAACACAATAAACGACTTGGCAATTTGTTTGTAGCACCGTGCACAAAAATCGTTGTTCACTTTATTCCGGGAGCAAAGAATTCGTTCTTCTTCCACAAGACCCGACATTTTTCTTAAATCCTCCATTAGCATACAGTCGAAGACGATTACGTTCATAAACTCTTCCATGTCAAAGTGAATGAACGTGCTAAACAAAATACAGTAAATAAACATTATTATAGATTTGTTTTAATCACAGCTGAAAGAAAAAACACCCTATGGACATTCTAATTCTTTTTAATCTTGGATGAAAGCAAAATCGTAATCAGATAAAAAAAACTCACCCGATTAACTTGTGCAATGTGGCATAATTTGAGCTATTGATTAGCGACGAGTGCGCAAAAAGTTCTTCGATAATCTCATCAACGCCGTTCGAAAATCTTCCTTCCACAATCGCCGTAAATACCGACACCAAATCGGATATTAACGCGTTTTTCGATAGCGAATTCTCGCAAGATATTTCTTTAAAAAATTTCCCTTTTAAAATACCATTTGCAAAAAACTGGAGAAATAAATATTACTCTCAGATTTCTCGTCATCACTGACCGGTGCATCCTTAATCCTCAAAAGAATAAATCGAAACACCTTCATAAGCCAATCGTGCGATTTTGCCTCGGATGGGTACAGTTTCGCAAATTTTAGAAATATTGCAACTTTCTCCGCTAAATTCAAAAATATAAAAAAATATATGTATGTGTATGTAAACAGTATTTTTTTGTTATACATATAAGAAAAGAAAAATGGAATTGTGAACTTTCCTCATTACGTTAAAAAAGTCCGATAAATAAAGTGAACAAAACATAGTCATAATGTTGACTTACAACTTCTTTCGAAATCCGTTTCGTTAATAAGGCTCTCGTAAATCAATTCAAAAGCACGTTTAGTGAGTCCTCGTGAGACCATCAGAAGTACAGCACACTGTAAAAGTCCATTAGCCACTGCCAAATTTAAACAAAAATCACTACGAGAGCCAATAGGCAGCCAGTAGCCAAGAAAATCAGCCAAATAATCATCAAGTTTAGTTAAATTGCAACAATTCCGTTCTGCGGCCTCAAAATTTGGGTCCTCTTCATCGACGCCAACCTCCAAAACAACATCCTCTGCTAAATGTGACATTGTTGTTTCGGCGATTTTGCCTTCAAAAACTAGTCCAAGCAGAGTCTCGTCCACCTCTTCATTGTTCGAAATTCCGCGGAATCCTTTGGAACGTCTAAACGTTTCCAATTGATCCTTTTTAGAGAAACACCATAGAATTCATACCCGACATCGAAGCAACTGTTCAGAAGGCCGATTGGAAGTTCGCGGGCATCCGAAAAATAATCCAAAAAATTCTCCATCACGAGAAGAGCCGTCCGCCGTGAGTCGATTGCGCTTAACCTCTAAAGCATACATCGTAGAAATAAATACAATTGTTCGATTTGAAATTTACCGGAATAGCAGACTTCACGTAATCCCTGACGTCCTCGAGTTCCTTATCACGTAAATTGTTCAGCAGGTTTTGTGTAACCATAAACAAGTGATCCTAAAGGTTTTCAAATTATGAAAAAAATTATTCCATCGTAAAAAAATAAAAATAAATGTAATCAATTATTAAAACGCTTACCTTGTTACACGGTCCTATAATACATAGTTCCAACAGTTTTTTAAATTCTCGGCGATTCATCAGTAAATTTGTGCATATTTGGACACTGAAAATATGACAAAAACATTTTGTGTGCAATTTTGCCTGAAAACAAAAGCTTCATACTGTGGTTTTTGCATTGCGACATCGAGTATGGCTTGCTCGTCCATTCCTTCCACATTCCGTATCAGCTCAATAATACACATTTCCGTAGACAATTGGGCACGTAAATTTATAAAAGGGCGTTTCAGGATTAACATTATCAACTAAATGATTAGGTTATGTATATCATACGTGAGGTTCGGCAATGGGGGGAAAGAGAATTGGGGAAGTCGGACTTTGACAGTTTTGACAAAATTTTCATTTCCAAACGTAAAAAAAGTAATACCATCTCCACCAAAATATATTTTCAAAAAAGTTGAACAAACACCAAACATTACATTTTTAGGTATGTGACAAAACTCAATTAAAATATAAAATGCAAGAAAATTAAAAAAATTGGTAAATTACCTGTACAAAAAGGTAAGAATCTTTCGGAATCACGTTCTTTTGTAAAAGTGTCAATATAAATGGCAAAAGAATAGTGCCAAATTCGTTTCCATTGGATGAGGGACTTGTCTCAAAAATTCCTACCAAAATGTCAACAAGACGCTTCAATCGGTCTAAATAATAAATTCTACCAGGTATTAAAAATTTAATAAAAACAAAAAATTTCGTAAAAACGCATAAAATACAAAACATCAAAGAAAATTAAACCATTTTTTCCATATTTAGCATCACCGTTCGCAAAGACGGTGACATCCGCACACGTTGAAATAACATTGAGAAATTGCGCCGCGTCAAATTTCAACAGTAGCCGCAAGTTGGGATATGAAGTTGATTCGCCGCTCACAGCGACGCCGAAAACATCAGCATTAGCCTCATCAAGCTGTAGACCGTTAAAGCTCAAAACTGAGTCCTCACAACACAAAGAATCCGAGCGAAGTTGTACGAGAAATTTGTAGGTTTGCAGAGGGACGATCTCCACCAGATAATCGGCGGGCAGACTTCCGAACGGATAAGCGCGTCCACTAAGACAGCAGTTGATGTAAAGCAAAAGCTTATTGCCTTGACCAATTTCCCAATCCGAAAGCACTTCCTTGTTAACAAATTCTTGCAGACTCTCGAACATTTCCTAAATTCACAACATTTTTTAATCAAACATTTCCCAATCAAATTTTCGCACCATACATTCTACGATGAGTTCCAATTTGTATTATATTTTGTTCAATAATTTTGAAATTATAAACCTTTAACGGCGACAAATAATCGTTAAGCGCGTTGTTCATCACATACGCAATTCCGTCGAAAAGCTGGTTCTGCCGACATGTGGTGATGACTTGGTGAATATCGAGTCGATCAACCGGAAATTTTGTTACCGCACTTTCAAATTGTGAAAATTGTCCCTCGGCAATCAAATAGCTCAAATAATCATGAATCAATGTGGGCGGCGGTTGGTCCAATTGGCCCTCGACGACGAATTCATCCAAAAGATCGAGAAAAATCGACTTTGCCAATGAATCCTTCTCCAGCCGGCGATAGATCTCATTGTAAAGCAAGTCGAAATGGCACGTCGTTATGCAAGCCCTTTGTAGAACCATAATATTCTGCTTAAAATTAGTATATATTGAGTATAAATAGACAATGTATAAAAGCCTACATTTTTCGATGTTTAATATCTATTTTTTAGCTTTTTACCTTGTAATGATCGACGAGTTTTTGAAGTTGGCCTTTTGAAGGACCGTCATTAATCACAAATTCCAAAAGCTGATGAATCAAATCCGAAATTTTAGGCGAAATTCGCCGTCGTAAATTGTTGTTTGGTGTCTTATCACGAACCAATCCTCCATAAATGTCCGATATATAAAGCAAAGCAGATGCGATTTCTTTCCTAGCACAAAAATAATGGAAATTATTTCAATTTCAAAAAACGCAAAAAATTACCTCCCGCGTTTATAGGAGATAACTTAACTCAATAAAGTAAATTACATCCCTCAAAAATTCACGTAAAATTGTTTTAATTGTCTTACAAAAACCCACCTCGTAATGAAGTCGTCGAGTTGAGCAACCTGATCCAGCAGGGAAACTACGTATACCCCATTCTGCCCCAGCAGAAAAATAGACGAATCCGACAAACTAGAATTACACCGAACCACAGACTGATAGCAAGCCACTTCGGACAACATCACCATAGCATTGCTTACGTTTCCGCCAGTTGCAAGACCCTATAAATGGAAATATGTATAACCAACCAAACACAAAAAATATGTAGAAGATTAATTATTTAAGCTTCAAATAAAAATAAAAATTCATATATTTGGCCAATTCATATTCATATTGAAACAAACGTTCTGTACATACGCAAAAATTACCTTAAAATCGGAACTATTATACATAAGGTTGATATGTGAAAAACTAAGGGATGCCAAAACGGTGCCTCTATGCATTTCAATGAGTAAAAATTCTTCGTTAGATGTCATTGCAAGAAGGTGAAAATCGTCAATCCACTTCAAATTCACCAACATTTCGTTAACTTTGAATACCTTCAGCAGTGGAAATATTATACCTAAAAAATATTATTTAAAAATATCGCTGAAATATGAAGTGCGAATGTAATTTTGAAAAAATTCCAAAACATAAACAAGAAAATCGAGATTATTTTGCTATATTCGTACAATTAAAAATGTAGAAAATAAAAATTATAAAAAAAGTTAGCTTTTACCACACAAAAATTAAATTTTTATTTCAAAAATATACCTTGGCGCGCGGTGGTTTGCACTTGATAAACTCGAATCTCTCGATCTCGTGCCAAACAAATCCGGGTGTCCTCGACGATGGTGCTTGGTATTACCTAAATTTGTTAAACTGCAAATTCAATCAACTTTGAAAAAATCAAGAATAAAAGCCCATTAAATTTTCCAAAAAATTATAAACCAAAAATATATGAAAAATCCTTGTGTAACAAATCAAAAATATCAAAATGCTTCGTTAAAAATATAATAAATCTGTGTTTTAAAAATCAAACCGCAACGGCTCGATGTCGGTAGTCGATGAGCGGTGGACTCACACTCGAGCAAGAAAGCCTCAATTGTGAAATTAAATGGCCGCGCGTAAGTGAAAGCACGATAATTCGAGTGAGGGAAGCTAACAAAATCAATTGTTCCGATAAAATTGTGCAAATATTTACGACCTAAACATAAATTTTTATTGGTTTGAAAATAAATAAAAAAAAGTTTACCTCGCCGTTGGCGCCTGCATAAATACAACGACAACTACGTGTGAATTTTGTGCGCTCGTGAATTTCGAAAACGGAACCACCGCTATCCACAACCAATAAGACGAAACTAAATGTTGTTGGATAAATCATTATTGTTTCGGTAGAAATTCGAACCTTTTGATGTATTTAACTTGAAGAATTCCATGACCGGTTTGTACAATATCTTCAATCTTTCGCTTAATTTTCTTCGATGAACCGCATGTAGCTATTATTAAGGTTCCCCGACTCATACCAATAGCCAATCGTAAGGAATCAGATGAAAAATCCATCGCAGCAACGGAGCCGGAATCTATTTTAATGAAATTATTTTATGTATTTTGTCTAAAAATCGAAACCTCCAACCATTTTCAGCATAAATATATTGTGACATTTTTCCCGTCTCTCGCTCAAAAATAAGGACCAATCCTCGCGTCATTCCCACCGCAATGTAGAGACGAGAAACTGCGATTGCAGTCGGAAAACCACCGCCGGGGCGATCTCTGACATTCAGAATCTGATGGCTGATTGTCTCTAAACTAAGACAAAAATGACTGTATTTGAGGTGGTAAATAAAAAAAACAAATTGATGCCGTCAGAAAAATTCAAGCCAAAAAATTTTAAGCAAGAAGCCTACCATCTTTTTTACTCAAAATAGGCGTAGTGAGATGATAGTTAATCGAAACGGAGCTTTGAGCCTGCGTAAACGGTGAAAAAATAGATTCATCATCTTCAAATCCACTTAGATCTTCTTCAAACACGTCGGTCTGCTAAAAGTTCCTATATCGTCAAATGTTTTGACCAGGGTTGGGCGGAATTCCGAATTCCAGCCATTTTAAGCCTCGGAAATGCGAATTTTTCGTTGTTCCGAGTAGTCGAAATTTTTCCAAAAAATAAGCCACGAAATTTTCGAAAGTATTGTTTTTACTTCAAAATCTCAATCTTTACTGTAGACATGAGTTATTTTGCAAGCTTTCTTATCCAAAATTTCGTAAGAAAAAGCAAAAATTAAAATACATAGCTCCTATGACTTCAAAAAATCCTTCAGAAAAGTTTTTGAAACACTTTAGAACTCCATAAAACGATCTAATTTACATCGGCAAGAATCTCGTCCAACGTTTGTGTCGGAACGAAAACGTTGTCAAAATCCAGCCATTTGTCACTTTCTTCATCTGTACAAACCGATGACATTCACTATCGGGCAAAGTTCAAAACTAAAAAAGGCACATACAAACTTTGTCTCATCGCATCCTATGACAAAAATAAACTTTGGTTAATTATTCCAGTCTCCATCAATTTAAACACTTTTTAAATATAATAATTTTATTTAAAACTTTTTAGAATAATATAAAACCCAAGCAAAATAAATCAATAATTTATATATCTTTAAAAAGTAAATAGACGATATATGTATACATAAAAGACCTCTTAAGAAAGTGAACATTAATTATTTAAGAAAACCTAAAAACTAAGTAAATAATTTTTATAAAACAAGGGAAGACCTTGCATCCCCCTCCATCGCGCAAAATTGTCGAACCCAAAACGTGAGCAAGATAAAAAATTGGTAATGTTTGAAAAAAAGTAATATATCCGAAAAAGCTCGTCCAAAAACTCACTTTAAAACCCTCCTCCAGGTATAGCGGCCAAGGTAAAATTAAAAACGTGGCGCAAAAAATTGCCTCCTCCACCGTATCCATATTAACGTTGAAAATTAAATTGTAAAATATTTTTGTAAGAATATTTACATATTATATATACAATAAAAATGTTAGACAATCTTGCAGAATTGAAAACGATTAATAATCGGAAGCAATCCCGCACAAAAATATGTTTCGTGAAAGCAAAAAAGGCACTACCCCGTGCTCTATTAATAAACATTTACTTTAGTTGTCTTTTTCTTTCAAAAGCCCTGATATCTGCTAACCGTTGGCTGTCATTTTCTGCTTTTGTTGCATTATTCGGCTTTAGGAAATGGTGGTAAAGAAAAAAGGATCCCCCTTGCCTCCCTGGCCTGATTACTAACCACAAAAAAGGCTATGAGGTTACCGTATTGCAAATGTGCTACATCCCACTAAAATAGTATACCGTACAACAATAAGCGCACTTTTTCGTTTTTATAGAAATCAATTAATAGAAATTTCTCATAAAAAATACCAATCAATTCTTATTAACATTAATTATTTAAAATTATAATTAATCAATTTTTATAAAAATACAAAGCAAAGTATAGTTATTATCTTGTTCATTTTGATGATAGCTTGCTTAGTTCTTAATATTTGAATTTTTTTGTTAAATAATTACTAAATTTCATACAAAATCGTAATAAATAAAATAAACTCTTTATATTTTTCAAGCTTTATATTTTAATTAACATTCAACTCATTCAAGAACTCTCAACAAAATTAAAACAAAAAAAAATTCAAAATAAGCTTGCAACTCGTAAAGCTCGGACAATTCTTTCGGATCAATTCTTCGAACAAAAAATCTTCTATTAAAAAACTAAAAAAAGTTATGACCAAAACAAATAAGAGATATAACTATGCGCAACAATATTTTGAAGTTTGTTTTTGTAAAACAAATAGATCTCCTCTACAATAGCAATAATAATTTAAAATAATAATAATACGTTCTGTCAATGTTTTAAACAAAAAAAATTAAGTTCTCCAAAAACCAATTTCAATCCAAAAAACGTGAATTTAAACGTATAGAATACAAATACTGTAATAAGAACGCCAGTGTTGTGCAAATTATTTTAAAAATTTCGTGAATGTAGACAATTTTTTGAAAAGCTCCGAAGATAAAGACCATATGGAAAAGCTCCGGAGGCGCCTCCGGAGAAAACACAGAACATCAAAAAATTAGTAAAAAATGACTAATAACGGCTTAAAAATAATGACTTATACCATATTTAGTAGGTCTTAATTTTTTATTGAATCTATTTTTTACAATAAATTATTCAAAACAAGCAGCATTTTGAAGGAAAAAACATAAAAGGCGTCTCCTAAAGCGATATCTTTTGAATTACACAACACCGACGAATACTCTTTTATAACAATTTAGGACATTTGTCACAAAAAAATCAAAAAATTATAAACCAAAAATCATGCCAAAAGATCACAACCGTAAGTTTTATGCGATATCTCCCTTCCTTACAAAAATCACACAAAAACGAAATATGAAGAAAAGCATGATATGAAATAAATTAAGAAATTAAGAAAGCACTTACACAATAGGCCGTAGAAATTTTATGAGCAAAAAAATCACATAATAACAACCGGTTCAAGCACGTTCGTTGAAATGGACTTATGCGGAAGCACTTGAGGCCCATTCAAGTAGAGCTCATCCTTCACAACAACGTCTTCGCCGATTACGCACTCGTTTTCTATTCGCACCCATCGGCCTTTAAAATAAGCAATAAGTTAGACTATTTCAAACAAAATTTTCAATGAGTTCGAGTTCTTAAAATCAATAATCGATGGTAATTGCATCATACACATTATTATAGTTGAATTATTTGTTTGAAAAATAACCAAAAAAATACCTATGCAGCACTTTCTTCCAATAATACTCGACTTAATCAAGGAATGCGTTCTTATGATAGTATCCGAAAGAATGGTAGAGTTCTGAATGCGCACACCATCCTCTACGGTAACGTTAGCGCCAATGACGACGTTCGGCCCGATGCATCCACCCTGACCCACGCGTGCGGTTGGATCGATTAAAACGGGTGGAATGATGTTCTCACCAACTGCCAACTTTATTTTCGACTTATTTTGCGTATTATGATGTCCCAAATAAAGTCGCGTACCTAAAAATGTAATAAAATTTACAAAGATATTTAAAGAGCAGAAAAAATTCATTGAAACATTTCGGAAAAACCTTTCAAGTAGTCTTTTGGTTGTCCAACATCCATCCAAAACCCCGGGAAGACGCATGCATAAAGATTTCCCGATTCGACCATTAGTGGAAAAATCTAAAATTTCAATATCTAAAAATCTTCCACGAAAGTATTTAAACTGCTTGTATACCTCCTTCTCAATCGAGCACGGCCCGTTGGGAATTCGCTGCAATACAGACGGATTCAGAATGTACATGCCGGCGTTTATTTTATTTCCAACAAACTCCTGTGGTTTCTCGACAAACTCGCGAATCTCACCCGACTGCTCGTCGAACACAACGACACCGTATTTACTCGGCTCCTCCACTTTCGTGACGGCAATGGTGCCCTCTTTGCCGTGTTTGCAGTGAAATTCCATCATTCGTTCGAAAGGAAACTCCGAAATAACGTCGGAATTGAGCACGAAAAACGGCTCATCACTATCCAACAAAGACTTCGCCAAAACCAAAGGACCAGCAGTACCCAACGGCTCCGACTCTAGCGAGAACAAAATCTGCAATAAATGAGTAGAACATTACGAACGAATGTTAGAAATTTAATCTTTTAATAGACCAACTTCAAAGTTTATGAAAATAGCTGAAAAACACTAATCAAGAAACATGCATTGATTACAGACCTTGATGCCGATGCGCTTTTCTTGCTCCTTCATAAATTCGGCTAAATATTCGCCAAGCTTCTCATTCGCCGCCACTATGACGGTGTCTACGCCCACAGCGGCCAATGCCTCCATCTGGTGCAGGACCATCGGCTTGTTGGCGAACTCCACCAAAGGCTTCGCCTGTGTGAGCGTCAACGGTCGTAAACGCGTGCCGAAACCACCAGCGAGAATAAGAGCCTTCATATCGTTTGTTCGTCCTCACGATACTTGGAAAAAATATACGGTTAATGTTTCGTCAACGACTCAATTTTTTAAAGCATTATTGCCTTAAAGAGGACCTCCCCACAAAACAAAATTTAGATCATTCAGAAAGTAGCTTTTAAAAAAATCACCAAACAATCTAATTTAAAACCCACTTCATATGACAGACTAAACCATTTTTGGTTATACTATTTTTTCTAGTAGAACAAAATAATTCTCAGGCAAATACTTTTTTGTGAATTTTATAATGTTGGTTGGAATGGTTTATTTGGTTGTTAAGTTATTTATATAATACAAATTTTCCGTAAATATGCATAAGTTTTTTTGTAATAAATTTAAATAAAAATGTCAGATTAAAAATCAATAAAAGCAGAAAGGAATGTGGAAAAAACACCACGACTGAAACCAAATGAAGTGTTTAACATTACAGAACCTTTTTTATTGGATCGCCATAACATATAACAAATAAAAACAAAGTCATGCAAACATTTTTTCACTTAAAAAGGAGTTTGCATAGCCTGAATCGGCGGCTGCTGTGCCAAAAGCTGGGGCTCGCGATGCTCCGAGAATGGCTGGGTGGGGTTCGGCTGCTCGATCGGCTCCTTGATTTCGATATGGTCGGGCAGCGGGTTTCGCGGTCCGATCTGGCCCTTCGGGTCATGCGGAAGCATAATTTTCACTTTGATCCCAAGCACACCTAAACACTCATTCAATTATATCCAAACGTTAAATGCATAAGAGATATAACGCAGAGGGGTATTAACAAAAATAAACATTCAACAAAAATGAGTATATGCAAGAAATTTATTTGAAAGCAGATTTTTCAGGCAGAAATTTTATTTATTTTTTAAACTTCTGCTGTCAAAAATTTTTCAAGACTAAATTTCACACCCACGTTAAGAACTCAATATACTATATGCTATTTTCAATTGACAAAAACAACTTTTTTTAAATCAACAAACCCTGACGAAGCTGGACGTGGCGAATAGCCTGCTGGATGTAGTCGTTGACGGGATTACCCGAGTGGATCATGACTCCGTCGACGAATTTCATGGATTTGGCGCGCTGTCCGCGAAGTTTTCCCGACACGATGATTTCGCAACCACGGGCCTGCGACTCCATAATGAAGCGCAACACACCGTAGCAAGCGCGACGCACGGCAAGACCGCCGACCAACTTGTAGCGCAGCGATTCGCATTGCGCAATGGCGCATAAGCCACGGCTTGAGACCTTTTCCGCGTAAAGCTAAATGTAGCAAAAAATTTAAAATTGTTGATGCCTTCCTTTCTTTGTTCTATAATTTCTTGATTTGGCATATGTAGGAACTTTTATATTGTTTCGTGTTAGTGCAGTTATCAGCACAATCCTAGCTTGGACTCCACATAAAACTAAAATAAATTTCGAAAGCACAAATTTCAACCAAAATTAAAGGATTATAGCAAAAAGCGAGTCTTCCTCAAACGTTACAAATTAAATTCCTTAAAAATTGTCAAATAATTGTTTTTCAGCTTTGAACCATAAAGAATTAGTATCAAAATAAAAACAACTAACAATAAATCGCTTAAAACATAACATAAATTCCGTCCATAATAATTCATGGGCCTAGATGTTAGATATTTAAAAAAGGTAGTTTAATGTAACGTTACACTTCTGAGGATGAAATAATTTCATAACATTCTATACGCCAAATCAAAAAAATACGTCTAATGACAAACCATTCCCAACTGTACTCTCGGAAAACACCAAATCAAAAAAAACGAAAAAAGTGTGCTCAAAAGCTAATTAGGCTATACCTATTTTTTAATAATTCCCAAGCTAAAATTTGAGATCTAGTATTTTTTATCAAAAATCAAAAAATAAAGTTTATAAATTGGAACAATTTTAGTAAATTCCTAATTAGATCATTAAAATATCGATGCCTACCTCGACCTGACCAACGTTGAAGCCGAAACGCTTCTGGACGACGGACGTAAGCTCTCGAATTCGTCGACCGCGCTCGCCGAGAACGTTCTGAGTACGAGTGGCCATAATAATGACCTCAGTACGCGAGGGAGCTCTGCGCACTTCAACCCCGGAATAACCGTCTTCAGCCAATTCCTTCATTAAAAAATTATTCAACTCGGCTTTAAAGATACCATCCTGCACGGCTTTTCGCTTTTTGGTGATTGGGTGAGCCATGTTTGCAGACCGATTTATTGAAATTACTGAGCAACCAAATCTAAATGAATATGTAATTGCAAAACGTAACTAAACAATTATGAATATAAACCATATAAAGCCTTTCTGCAGTTTTTTAATTACAAATGACATTTTAGTCAATAAATTGTATCTCTTAATTAACATTTTTTCAGAATTTTTGCACCCTCAGAATAAATTTTCTGCAAAATTGGTTCCAAAAAAGATTTCGCGCTTCCACCCCCATCAAAACATTTTTCAGTTCTCAACTAAGAAAGTCTTCGATTTTTTTATTTTCGTGCAATTTTTCTTTGCTTGAGTAGGATGTACGGGATGGAACAAAAAAGCATCTCCTAATCTGTTGATAAGTTTTTCATTAGAATAAGAAATTTTAGCAGAAATTTTCCCAAAATTTTTGAAACATAACGCCAATATGCTACAAATTCCTAGCACGATTTTGATATTTTCTTTGAAAATTTAGCCAGTCTTCTCTTTTTCCTTTTTCTATTTTTCCTATTCTATTCTACTACTGATGCATGGGAGGATTTACATTTTTTCAATACTCAACTCAATATAGCAATAGAAAGAACGTCTCAAAGAAGATGCAAAACGATTACAACGAATAATAACTTGAATTTTTGATTGTATTGAATTTATTTTGTCAACAAAACCATAAAATTTACTCGCATCATTTTTTGGACTTTGCATTTTTTCTTCCGCCCCCGAAAAAACGTCTGCCTCCTCCAAATTTAATTGAAGAAAATGTTCGATATTTTACATATAATTTAATTTAGTTTAGGTAAATTGCCAACTTTAGTCAGAAGAGCATGCTTCGCTCTCCACTACTACTTCTATTTGCGGTAGTCGCGTTATTTCACTCATGTGAAGCTGTTGGACTTGCTCCAGGATTGTACTGTGGATTAGAAACTTGTTATGAGGGTAATTTTTAATTCCATGATTTTATTAATTTAAAGGTTATTTTGTTACTTTTTCAGTTCCCTCCTTCACTAAAATTTTTACTAGAGCTTCATTTTTGTTTTTTTTCTCTCCAAAATATTACTAATAGTAATTAAAAGGCGTATAAAAATTTATTCGAAAATCTCAGAAGGTATACCAGAATTATCAACTTGTAAAAATTGGTGAGCAGTGGGGGAGGACTGAAAAAGTTTTGTAACTTTCAATATAACTAATTTTTTAGCGCTCGGTATTTTGAGAGAAAATTTTAATAAATCCGAGCTATCGAAAACTTACAGGAAACTTGCACGACAATATCATCCGGATCGAGTGAAAATTGAGGTATTTCGAAATCATACATATTTTATAATTTAATAGTATTTTTCACGCTTTTTTTGTTGTTTTTATATTTTATTTTGAAATATTTTTTGATATGCTTAATTTTTTAATTGAAAATGCATTTAAATGGAAATAACCAGTGATTGAAAAAAGTTCATGAACTGAACTTTTTTCACGAACGAAAATAGTTCTTGGCAACAAGAACTTTTTTCATTTTTCCAGTTCTTCGCAACATGAACTTTTTTCAGTTCATTTTTTCTAGTTCATGTCGACATGAACTTTTCCAAAATTATTTCTTATTTTTTCCGTTTCAATCACTCAGCGCAATATACTAAGAGCAAAATCGAATAATTCCGCTATCGATTGCATCCAAAATGCGGCTTTTAGGTCGATTTTTCATGTTTCTCAGCAGCCACGCATCGTACGTCAAAAATTCTTTTAGATTCGGAACCAGCGCCTAAAATTACCTACTGGGCCACTTTTTCAATGCAAAAATTGATAAAAAAAATTTGGCCAAAAAATTCACGATAGCCAAGAACTTTTTTTTCGGAACTGAAATAGTTCTCTTCGCCAATAACTTTTTTTTTCTTGAACCGAGTTCATGTCATGAACTTTTTCCAATCACTGGAAATAACTTTAATTATGATGGGGCCGTCCCTCATTTTCACCATGCAAATTTTGTCGGTATCTAAAAATATTAGTACAAAAATTTTTGATGCTTGAAAATGTGAAAAATAAAAATTTTGCAATTGAATTTATCTCTAAAAAATCATCACGCAATGACATTAAGAAAATTAACGACATTGCGCGATGATTAAAAAATCGAAAGATTTTCAACCTGGAAAGCTTTCTTGTCATATAATTTTTATTTTTAAAAAAAATTTGAACAAAAAAAATTAAAAATTTCTTGAAAGTGATATCATTGAAAGAGCTCGTCGACAGCGTTCCAAAAACCCTCAGCATGGAGGGTGAGATATAAATTTGAAAACTGATGATAATTTTATGTAGGAAGAAAAGGCGGCCGCAGAGGAAAAATTTCGTCTGGTAGCTACAGCGTACGAAACTCTAAAAGACGATGAAACTCGCGAATATTACGATTATTATTTGGATCACCCGGAGGAAAGATATTACAATTACTACCAATATTATCGCATAAAAGCAACTCCGAAGGTTGATGTGAGGATTGTTATATTGGTTGCGATATTTTTGATATCCGCTTTTCAGGTATTTTTATTATTTTTGAATCTGTAACTATTTTTCACTCTATGAAGTAATGAGTTAGTCCAAAAGTTTGCGTGCAGTCGATTGCTGATTGATTTAGCCGATCCCAAAGTTTTGATAAATGAAAACCAAAAAAGTTGAAACATTTCAAAAAATAAAGAATTTTCGGTAAATAATTTTAAATTAAATCTTAAATATCCCACAAACTTTTGGATTTTTGACGAAATGTATATGCTTTGAATTTTTGTAGCTGATTTTTATTCACGTACAGAAACTGATTTTTATTTTAGTATTTGAGTGCTCATCAAAAATATTCGGAGGCATTGAAATACGCGAAGGAACAAGTAAAATTTCGGAATATGGCGATCGACATCGCTGGACAGCGGGGACTCATCGAATTTGATAAGCAGGGGAAAATGAAGAAGAAGCAGAAGAACGGGATTAGCGCCGAGGAAATTATTAGTGCAATTATCGAAGAGAACATTAGCATAAGCGGTGGCTACAAAAAACAATCCGTCTACAACACTCTTTTGTGGCAAATTATCATTCTGCCGCTGATTTTATATCGGCATACAGTTTGGTGGTTCAAATGGATTAAAAAATATTGGATTCAGAAGGAGGAATACAACGAAGAAGCAAAACATTATCTTATTCGAAAGCACCTAAAAATTTCCGAAGAACAGTTTCTGGTAATAAATTATATTAAAATCATCGTAGTAACTCCATCGTAAGATTTTTATTCATCGTTTAGGCACTTGACGAGAAAACGATGGATGAGTACATTACAAAGGAGTTGTGGGATAAACCGAAGTTTGACGTGTGGAAGGAAGCAAAGGACTTCGAGGAGAAGGAAAAACTTGCCGGTTCCGCCCGACATCGCCAATACAGGAGATTTATGAAGAAGCAGGCTGGCAGTACAATTTCATTTTTGGAAGATTAAAGCTTTTTGTGAGTGTTTGCGTTAGCGTGTAATACTCCAAATTTTCTACGCGTTAGTGAAAGATCGTGGATGAGTGTAATTAAAAATTTTCATTTTGCAATTGAAAAAAATCGTAAGCGAAAATACCGACAATTTGTTGCTTTTTGCAGAAAATTTTCTGCATTTTTTTCTCATATGGGCAATATTAATGGGGGAGGGGGGGGGTTTCGAATTTTTTTTGCGCAGTGGTCGAAATTTTCAAACCTTCATTCATAATCAAAAAACTTCCAAATACAGGTATGTTCCTCATATCATTTGTAATTGGTCAAAAACGGACACATGAAAATGAGCAAAAAGTTGTAGATTTTTCCGTTATTGTACAATTCAATTTCTAATGAAAAATTTCATTGCACATTCTGCGAGCTTTCATTACTTTTTTAGCATTTCTTTCTTAGTGTAATGTTTTTAAACTTTTCTTGCTACATTTGTGATGTAACAAAGAATGACCGTTTAGAAAATTGTCCATTTTTTTCAGATAATACTTTTCAAAAATGAACTTCAACCAAATTGTGGTTTTCAAAGTATGCTAAGAAATTCAAATTTAATGCTGTGGTTCGATTTTTTCGTTATTTTTTTGCTCGAATAATACCGTTAAAAATCAGTCAACTATGTAAGTCAGACAAAATACCCTGAGTGTTAATTTGTATTACGCCCACCCCTGATGATTTTATCTTCAGGGGAAAGACTATTGCTGCTAACTCGTATCATATAAAAAATTAAGGATAATTACCTTAATTTTGAAATAAATTGGAAAGGTTCATGAAAGAAGTTCGTGGAACTCGCGGTTCGCGAAAAAAAGTCCTTAGCAGTTTCAGATAAATAATTTTTGACCAAATTTTTTTTTGATTTTCGACCTTAAAATGTAATTTTTTCGAAATCCAAAAAAAAACACGCAAACTGGCGACAAAAGTTCATATATTTCTAAGAACTTTTCGGTTCGTGAACTTCTCCCAATCACTTTATTTTTGAAATTTCTGTATTGTTTTTTATTGGTCATGTAATGTTATATCAGAAGTAATTTAATTTATTATAAGTCCGGTTAGATAACTTTTCTTTCATTATGGTTTAGTTTTGATGTCGGGAATTTTAGTGTTTGAAGCAGCTGTTTGTTTTTATGAAAAATAATCTGCAAATTAGAAATCAGGAAATGGAAATTTTTTATAATTTAGCAGTGTTTATATATTGTCATTTATAGTTAATATATAGAAAACTATGATCAGTAGTGAAATTAATCTATGAATATTACAAATCACAGGGGAAACCTAAAAAATTATTTTTATCGTTCAATTGCTTCATTTTGTTCAAAGAAAGTTAAATGGTTCATGAAACGTAAATGTTGTGTTGATCCCATATTAAAATAATTACGATTACCATTTTTAAGGGATTATTTGTTACGCAATCCAACTTTTGTCTGTAAACTACAAACTATAATGAATCCAGCGTTCTGCAAAGTGAGTAAAATAATATTTTTCTCAGACTTGGAGCAAAAATTATTAAAAAAAGCTCGGAACAAGAAGTCTTTACAGAATCCAGAAATTTCTAGATTCATGTCAAATTTTCAGTTATTTCAAATTCTTATGAAAATAAATTTATTCTCTAGCTAATTTTTTCCTTTCAAGAATGGTTATGCAAAGAATATTTACTACAAAAATTTGTAAAAATCGATTTTTTACTCACTTTGAAAAAAATTCTCCATTTTTTACTATTAAAAACGAAGTCTCGTTCAAATTGTTGTCTTTCACTTTCATGTGAAGTTGTCGGTAATTTATATTGTGAAGCTGATATTATATTTATTATTTATGAAATTAAGCCTTGAATGACCAGGGAAAAAGTTGTTTCAAACACTTTCCAGTTATTGGACATTGAAATTTTTATTCCTTTATCAGATACACATAGTCATAGTTTTTTTTTCGGGAACAATATCAGCATTATGAGAAATGTAGTCGTTGTTGATATCTTATTTGTTCATTATGATTTCTCAATACTCAAAAAAAATTTATGGTATTGTTTCTACAGAATATAAATAACGGGTGACAAATAAACAATTGAAAGGTTATTGTGAACACATACTTGGAAGATCCTCGTCGAAACACAATGGCCGAATTCCTGAAATAAAATGTATTATTTCAAATCAAATATAAACCAAGATGCTCAGACCAGGAAAAATGATCTGAATCGAAAAATGCACGTAAATTCAAAGTTATAAATAACAGGTGCGCTTACCGGTATTGAAAAGCACGAGCAAACTAATGTTTAGCGGAAAGTAACTCTCAAGACGTTTTTGAAAAAAATAAGGCATCACACTCAAAAAAAACATCACTTGAATTTGACACTTCGTACAAATTAAAAACGCATTTTATTGGCGTATTATAATTGACACGAGCATTAAAAATAATCGTTTTATTTAGCACATACCTGACTATCGTGTAATCTTATGTAATGTTGAACACATTAATGTGTACTTTCACTTCTCCTAATATAAACGTAAGCCTAATCAAGAATCCATTACTCAAGTTCAAAAGTAAAGCAAACAATTTGCTAACCTTGAAACTCAAAATCCAGATTCTTTCTGCGTCGCTAAAAAAGGGACTTACCTTCGCGACGCTCTTTAACGATAATGAACATTACGCGATGAATTGTGGAAACGATTCGCCATCCGCTCTTCCTAAATTAAACAATCAATATTTGGGTAAACTGGGGCCAAAATTCCTTGACCGAAAAAAATTAATTAAAAAAATACCAGTGAAATATTTTCGTCCGGGCAAATGATTCGCGTCCTCGAACTTAGCGACTTGAAGGAACTATTTGCGGAAGTGTCAACGAACTTATCTCCAGAACTTGACGGCACAATGATCGGTTTGACATCGGAAGTTAAACCTACTAGCAATATATTATATAGTTCGTTTAAAAAAACTACAAAAAATTATAGGAAAAAATAGTCGGAATTTTTATTTTTTACGCGCATACCAGGAAAAATTTAAAAACGATGTCTCGAGCGGAATTTTATTTTGAATTAAATTGACATGAATTCAAAAGAAATTCAAATTCAATTTGAAATTTTTGCGTGTCAAGTTGCCCGTTGTGAAGAAAAATTGCAAATTTTCAAGTAAAATCTCAAATTGTGTTTAAAATATCACAGAAAACAAAACGCCAAAATGTCGCGTCGAAACAGTTGATTTCAGGTACGTGCGTAAAAAATAAAAATTCCGACTATAACACGTAATAAAAATTTGAATCATTTTTAAATTGATTTTTTGGGAAAAACATAAAAAATAAGAAAAACGAACAGCACATAACTTTCATTTCTTATTAAAAAATCACCAAAAAAAGATATTTGAATTTGTTGCACACCCAAAGTCATACCTTTATCTTGATAAGCCGGAAATGTGGCAGTTGGAGGCTGTTGAGGAGGTGGAATATTTGTCGACATTGTTGGCATGGGAATGGAAGAAGTTGCCGCGGGATGAGGCATCAGCGACCCCGGAGGCATCGGAATGCTCATTGGCGGCATCATACCCATGCCATACGGCGGCATCATTCCGAATGGCGGCATCATCCCGAATGGAGGCATTGCGCCCGGCGGCGGAGGAAACGATGAAGGCGTCGGTATGGACGATATCTTTGGCTAAATTGCGGAAAATATGATTACCACGCGAAATCGCCGCCCAAGATTTTCGAAAATCAACCAAAATAAAAAAAAACGAACTCGTTTTTTTTTATCAATTTTACGAATAATTTCTTTTCCAAATTAATTTGTTCTCAAAATAGCGTGATTTTGTAATTGGAATTTTTTTAATTTTTTCGGCCGAACAGTTGCGAAAATAACACAAAAATTAAACGTTTTCAAAATTCCAGAATTAGAATAATAAGTGTTCTGCAAAGTGAGCAAAAACTGATTTTGTGTTTTTTTTGACGAAATTCGGCGAAAAAACACAAAGTGAGCAAAAAAAGCTCATCGCGTGTTTTTCATTGAAAGATTCTTCGCAGGACCCAACATTTTTTAATTTTATGTCAAATCTCAAGTCATATTTTCAAATTTTTTCAAGAACTTTGCCAAGATTTTTGAATTTGATTTTTTCATAATTTTTGAAATTGTTGATGTTGATTTTTGAAATTGATT